>QGMI01000682.1:0-21693 GCA_007821535.1 Lachnellula occidentalis | reverse complement strand
TCGGCCAGTCCATGCGCGAAGGCACCCCGTGGCCCGCATGCGGCGAAATCGACACCATGGAGAACATCAACGGCGGGACCTTAGGCTACGGCACCATCCACTGCGGCAGCCACTGCAACGACCCCTCGGGCCTGAGTTCCGGCATCGTTTTCGACTACGGCGCGTACCATACCTGGGCGCATGCCATTGATCTGCGGAGCAATGATTGGACGCAGCAGAGCATCACGTGGTATATGGACGGGCAAGCGTACCATGTCGTGCACGGTAGTGATGTGGGGGATGCGACGGCGTGGGCGGCTCTGGCGCAGAAGCCTTACTATATGACGCTGAATGTTGCGGTGGGCGGTTCATGGCCCGGTTCGCCGGCTGCGAATACGGCGTCGGGGAAAGATGCGGGGATGGAGGTGCTTTATGTGGCTGTTTACCAGGGGTGGTGATTTGGCTGGAGTTTTGTTTTTCTTTCTTTGGCGGAGTGGGGTTTGGGTGACAAAATTGGCGTTTGAAGATCTGGTACTCGTACATATGATCGGGAGTATACCCAGTGGCGTATATTATGGAAACGACGGAAATATCTGGGTATATATTGGTAGATTAGATGGAATATACAGCATGTTCGAGACAGTAATCTCATCATATCACCTTCTCTCATCCCTGAATCCCAAAAGAAGTAATATAAACAGAATGCCTTTTTATGTATTCCGGCCGCCTCTTGTACTGTTTCCATTATACAAAATCCACACGCTCGATGTCTTAGAATATGTACACAGTATATCAACTTTAATAAGCCACCGGGTATTATATCCATTACTCCATAACCATACACTATAAACATTTCATTCCCACACCATCAGTCACTCCATCTTCTCTCTCCCCGCATACAACTCAGCAGGCAAGATCTTCCCGGGCTCATCGCTGGTAAACCCCGCATGTCGGAACTTCTCGCCCATGCCCACTATTGCCAATGATTCATTAGCATCCAAACATCTCTCTCAAGGAAATAAGAAACTAGAGGGAAAAGAAAAGGGAACTTACAATCTCCCCATTGTATACCCTCATAAGCGAAGTCTTCAAGCTCGGCCGTCGAAGCGCAGCATGCGCGGATCGAGCCGTACCTGGGTTGTTGGTTAGTGGCAAGGAGGTGGGGGGCGTGGGGGAGGGGGAATACATTTGTGGGATGAAGCCCTCTCGCGTAAATGTAAAGGCCCACCAGCAGACTGCGGTCATTGCTATCATGAGAATGGTAGATATAAAAATTGGGTAGGCGGCGAAGGTCACCTGCATCCGCATTAGTCTATTTTCCAAGCCAGGGCAGGGCAGGGCAGGGCAGTGGAAGAGAAGTAGAAGTGTAAGTGGAGTGAACCGAAACTTACAAAATACGTAGAATGTTCAACCTTATGCTCCGGATCCGTAAATATCGTCTCGGTAGTCGAGATGGCTTGACCGAGCAGCCAGTGCATCAACGCCGCATACGCCATGAGCGGGAGAAGGACTTTGCTGGGCAGTTGCAGGAAATAGGACTGCTCAAATTGCTTTCCACGCACCAGTGTGCACCTAGGTCTCCTGCGCTTCTCTTCCCAGGCGCCCCATTCGTTCTCCATGCTGATGAGGCTGAGGTTATAAATTAGGAGCAGATACAGCAAGCTGTACATGAATTGCGCTCCGTTGGACACGGCGAAGGCGGTGAACTCGCTGGAAAGACTGTCGGCAGGGAGGGCGCCCAGGGAAGCACTCGAGCTGAAGCCACCCCATGTACCGAATCGATCTTTCAGATACCACGAAACAGGAAATGTGCAATCGTAGTCGGTATAATAGTGATTTTGCCTAGGTGGGCAAGTCGAATTGTAGTCCGAGGTAAGTTGGGACATAGAAATGGCGATTACGATGGAGACTGATATCATGGTGATAGAGATGAACATCAGAGTGATCATCTGGACTATAGCTGTAGATCCTAGGTTGGAAAGGAGAGATCGTTTGTACTTGATCGCAATACTTGGATGTGGAAGATCTGCTGCTTTGTCGCTCTTGTTGAACTTTTTGCATTTCTGGCAATGACCAATATCGTCACCCGTCATTGAAGGTACGGGGTCTTTGCAATGCTTGTGGCATGTGTGTTCGACCTTCTGGCGCCAACCATCCCCCGAATTGAGCATGCATTCGTTTTTGATCTGGAGACTTGGATCAAGTACCGATGCAACGATGACATCTCCATACGTGAGACAGTTATGCTTGGTTCGATGTCGAGCCCGAACATTGAGAACTATCATATAGATGGCCTTGATGAAAAGGCAGCCCGTCAAAATAAAGGCAGCTTGCATGCGCACATTCATCCGGCATTGCTTGGGCATCGGCTCGCTGAGATCACATACGATGCTGCTACTCGTGCAGTTGCCGTTCACATAATACTCTAAATCTCCTTGCACGAAGTATGTTTCTGTCAACGCGGTCTCGATATCGGTTGTTCCTATTATTGATTGACATTCAGCCGCGTATCTAACATCAACACTCCGATATGTGGTCGAATTTCCGAGCTCGTCGGAATTATAGTCTTTGTTGACATATCTCATATCTTTTGGCAGTACGTATGTTTTGGCTCTGAGGGCAGTCCAGCACCCTGCATCGGGATAGGAATATGAGCTTATCTGATGGTCGAGTGTGTATGTGATTTCGCTTGGCATGTGAATGTAGAACGAAGGTCCGATGACAGAATTGGCAAGAAAATGGACAGGCTATCTCGTGTTAGCAGCGTTACTTGGGTTCACAGCTGAATAAACAGCAGGGGAGTGAGTATGAGGTAATGGCATAGAAACACTTAATTCGCTAGGAATGAAAACGAAGCGTCAAAGTGACAGCTGAAATGGCTGGTAATTACTCACAAGAGAAGTGCTAATGAGTAATAACCATGCTAACCAAGCTTTGGTTTTCCCATCGCGCTTATGGTTGATAGCCCAAGGGCTATTCGTTCCAACTTTCGAGTCCCCCCGTTTAGAGAGCACCCACCTAATCTCATCCACTTTCAATGAAGTGACAAGCTGTTGATAGGTATTCGAGCAACCCAAGATCATTGTAGCTGCTATATTAATAAAAAGATGAACAGCCTACAACGTTCACATTAGGTTTCACATCTACCGATAGGTGGCAGTTTAAGCTTAAACATACCACATTCTTTTGTTCCATTGACCCGCAGCTCTCCCCATCTTTCCCCCCCACAGACGTAGTTTTCAGATTGAGCCTATTCGCAAAATCGCCAACGTAACTCAGTGTTATAATCAACATTATCACAGCGCACACCGCAGTAAACGCTGCCATGCTCCGCAGACTCCGGTCCGCCAGCATCTGCTTGTACCATAGCCCAGGTTTCCCATGTGCGAAGTTCCCGTCGAAAGTCGAGACGGTCCGCGTCGATAGGACTGATTTCTTGTGCCATAGCTGCTGGATATTGCCTCTAAAGCCAGCCCGTTGACGAGGCTCCCCAGAAGCTCCCCCGGATACACTCAGGTAACTCTGCGAGCTTTTCCTGTCACCAGGATACGCCGTATTGGCCACATTCAAACTTTCCCTGTGGAGCAGAGATCTCGTCGATTGGTCGTCAATTGAAGGCAGTGTCTGCCGCCGCGACAGATCATTCGAGTCTCCATCCGTACCAGTCGTCTCCAATCTTTCAAACCCATCGAAGCTGAGTGTAGGGGATTGATGTGCCAGCTGGGGTCCTGCAGATTCGTTCTCGCTACAATGCGATGCCAATCAGTGTCAAATTCAACGCGTTTTCTTCTTCTTCGTGAATTTTTGGAGCTTGGACTTTACCCCAACTCGACCATAGTAATGTCCGCATCGTGCTCCCAATCATCAAACAGCCGCGAGAAACGAGCTCCAGACGCCATCGCGACGTAATGCTAACGTCCCCTCTTCGTATACTCGTACAGTAGAAGCAAATAACGTAAAGAAGATAGGATTGGAGCCTACATGGCGCTGATGACGAATTTGTGCTTCCACCGCACCACACCTGCCGTTGGAACTACCAACAGTTGGCGGCTCAGCTCCTACCTTCTAGCCCTTTTAAAAGGCTGAGGCTGTACTGTGCCTCCTTGGCATCTTGTTCCTCAAAATGAGAGGGCGAGGGACGAAGTTGGGGGCGCAGAGCTATCCTGAAACATGCGCGATCAGCGCTATATAAAGAACTTGTAAGGAAGTCTTGTAATTTCCAGCGCGTCGTTCCACCCACTATATTCTATTCTTACTAAATGGCTGGCGATTTGCCCCACCCCACTTCTTAATCCGTTGGGCCGGGATAGTGTCCGTGCTTCTATACCGGGAACTAGATAAATATACTTCCGTACGGACCGCACACCAAGCTTTCATCGACTTCCGAGGGCCCGGGCTCTTCATCGATAGAGTTCACAGTCATCATGCTTGGAGTTCTTGCACAATCGAAACTTAATCTGGTACAAGTAGATGGGGGGAAGCGAAAGTGGGTATATTTACGACCAAAGTAATCTAAATAGTAATAATACATATACAATCATACAGTATTGCTCCGAACTGGAGGATTCGGAAAGGGTATCCAATCCAAGTTCGGTTGAATATCAAGTGAAAAAGATACCTCGTCCATTGACGCCCGATGCGACAATTCAGGATGATATTTCTCGCCGAAAGGCCATATCATACGATCCTCCATGAAGTTCTTCATGCCTACTTCCGATTGAGGAGACATCGAGCCTGATACTGAATAGAATGGGTTTTCAAACTCCTGATAATATCCAGCTTCGGCTGTTTCGCCTGCTATTCGAAGTGCATCGTCGCCGTCCCACGTGCCTTCTCTCCCTGGTGAGCGGGAAAGTAGATCGATGGCTCTTTGTTGAATTGCCCGACTTGGTGATCTCATGACTGTGAAAAATAGAGGTGCAATGAGACCCATTGTTGCTGTGAAGTTCAAATTTTCGTTGGGAAAAGGAGAATTGATCTTGGCAGCGATGAGGAATTCGCAATGGGCGAGGACTTCGTCAAACCTCTTGTGGCTGTGCTCCGGTGCCTCGATGACAATGGAGAAAACGAGCGAGTGAAGCTTGAGTAATGAGGCGCCTAGGTCGTGTTTGGTAATCATGGTTCTATTTTCCGGCATGGATTCGAGGAGGAATATCTCAAAGGTTTCTGACCAAGCTTGCATTGCAGCGATGTGCCGATGTCCCTCATTGCTTCTGGGGCTGGGACATTGTCGATCCATTGTACGGTCAGCGGCGGCCGTTCTATCGACCGTAATGTCTGCCGTCAAGGTGTCAAGGGCATGTCGTGCCTCGTCCAGAGAGTAAAACCGGGTTGGTTGAGCTGGTAATCCAGCATTCTTCAGTGCAACCCAGAGGGCTAGGCGATCTACTCGTTGCCTTGGGTTGGCGAATGAAGCTGCTTGAATACCGAGGGAGAGCAAAAGCGGTGAAAACTCCCGCTCCCATTCGTGAGCAGAGCTCCCACCAGGTACTTTCTTCATCTTGATGTCCTCGAGGATCTTCAGTCCGGACTTTAGATGTATGATGGCTGATTCGCTGTCGATGATATTAGCAAGTGCTCTTGAATCTCGGATGATCGAGCGAGGAATGGCAGTTCAAAACATAGGAATCGATGTGAAGTGAATGTATGAGTGGGGTACTTACTGGTTCCCCAGAAGACAGTCAAAACTAATAAATAATATGCACGCTGTTAATGTGATATCCAAGTGTTGAGTTTGAGTCGACATTAATTGGTAAAGGTAACTGATAGCTTTGGTGTATTGTCGAAAGGCAAAAGATTGTATTGAAGGGTCGTAGAGTTTGCTCTGTTGCCAGGCAATATAGTCCTGATGAACGGCAGCAATGGCAATGGCGGCATGTCGAATCGCAGGTTCGAAGTCGGTTGCGTGGATTACTCTGCGTTCCCAGAAGTCTGGAGAGAAGTAGCCAGATAGCTTTGGCGCTGTAAATGTCCGAAAGAAGTACAGTAACCGCTGTTCTGCAGGATCTAGGTTGGGATTTGGTGGCGAGTATTTTACTGGCGATGATGGAGACTTTCGTGAACCGTCGGAAGGTTTGACAGGAGCATATCCGTCACACTTCCGTCCTGTTGAGGTACATCTCTTGCAACATGGCTTCTCTTCTCCGCATTTGACTCTTCGAATTCTACTCAAGTGTCAGCCCGATGTAGGTACACAAGATGGTTGTTGATTGACCTACTTGCAGGTAATACATCCTGTACGTGAAGGAGTTCCACAAACTCTGAAACGATTACCGGATTTGGGCTTCATGGTGCAAAAAGTCATTAAGAGGTCCAAGAGTTTTTTGGAAGAAGATGGAAGGGGTGGCACAGATGAAGATATAAGCTGAGATGATGTAGCTAGCCTGCAAGGTGGCTCTCATCAGCGAGTCCGTCTCTGACCCTTGACCCATGCAGACACCGCACCCTGTCAATCGGCACATGGCAGGAAGCTGTCAGGGACCAGGGACCTGTACACATTTCCCAGGTATCTATGGATAGATCGAGGGGTCAGCCGCGCGAATAGATCGGGCGTCTTATTTTGGCCAGCTTTGGTAAAACGCTTTGTACACACGATGCTACTCAACGGCTGCCAGGGTTGGTATTGGGACTGAGCTACATAACTTAGCGGGGCACCATGCATGACCCATGAAGTACACTAGTAGCCATGCCCCATGCCATGCCCTAACCAGTCGTGAAAACGTGGGCGACTGCTGTGGTGGTTGCGGGAAGCGATGCGAAGGATTCGGGAAGGGGTGTAGAGGGGGTGTGCAAGACTGGACGAGTGGCAGGAAGCAAGAAAATCCGAAGAAGATGGTGGCAACGTAGCTTTCGCGCCACGTTTTGGACCCAATACCATAACCGGATGCGTACGCCCTGGCAGAGTTGAATATAACTGTGCACTGTGCAGGCACAATGGTGGGCTGGGGGCGAAGCCGGGCCAACGAGAACAGAGTCCGACGGTGCAAATTCCAACGGTCAGAGTAGTGGGAGAGGAGGATAGGGTATCTACTAACTCACTATACAGAGTAGAGGCTCTGAAAGTGGAATTTTGGAGGGTTCGGTAGGGAAAGGAGAAGGGAACAAGTCCTTGAGCATGCTACTAACTGCCAGATGGATCGGTGATGAGATTTCTGTTTCTATCTGCAGAGTGCGGGAGACATGGCGCTATGGAACATGGGCAGAGGAGAGGAGGAGGTTGGATCGATGATGGCTGATGGCTGATATCGGGCAAGTGGACAAGAAGCGCAGAAGCCTGGCAAACACTCTGTCGCGGCGCTTAGATAGAAAACAACCAACAACCAACAACCAACATGCGACGTACACCGTAAAACAGAACAAGGATATGGTAATATGGATATGTACAGTAGTACCTATTATAGGTACAGTAGTAGGGTGGGCACCACACACCTCAAATGCGGGTAGTTTCGCCGACGCGGCCAATAACACCTGCCAAACAGAGACCCTTTCTACCTGAGGGGGGGCAAGTAGTCAGGGCCATAGATGTACTACGCCCTATGCGTCGTGCGGTGAGCACAGCCCATCAATAATTGCGGTGGCTGTATACCACTGAGTATACTGTAATTTGATGCTTCTTCCCAAGGTCAGAATAAGGTTTGAAGAGTTTGTTGTAGTGTAGGTACGGAGGTACGTCCATATGGTAATTAATCGCGATAAGAGCAGAAAACACCCGCACACTTATCGTTTCGTCCCATTGATTGTTGGATCCATGCCACTTCACCCCACCCCTCGCCTCGCCTCTTCTCCCCTCTTTACCGCGCCGCCAACGTGCGTTAAGCGTCGCATTTAGACGCGTAGAGCATGTCCGCATTCCCGGCGGCGTCGACATCGACATCACGCACACTTCTTTCTAAATTCTCACTGCTGCCAACCGGCAAAGTCGCAACAACGGTACTGCTACCTCGTCTTACTGGGGCGTCTGCCGGTACCTTGCTCCTTCCAGCGTCTTTCGATCCTTCGATATGAAGCAATCCAAAGAACGCCACACCGGTACCTCGGCGTCATTGACTAACGTGATACAGTATCGAACAATCCATCCTCAGAGAGTAAGTGGGCTCTTGCTATACCCACGCTGCCCATACCGGTAGTAAAACCCACTTGGAACTTATACCTTGCTTCTCGGTTTTCGATCACCTTGACTAATTGTCACTACCTAGTACTCAAGTCCTCTAGACCTCCAATTCTATTCTTAACTCAACGTTTAACTATTTATCCCTGTGCCTTTCCCCTTCTACCTTCCGCATTCGCGCTTTATATGGGCCTGTCAACTGTCGCAACGCATTCTAGGTTTAGCTTGTCATTGTCACGTTCTCAATGTGGAGAAGATCACAAATTGGGAGCTGTGATGCGACATAGCTCCTGTACACTTCCAACCTGATAACCAGGTTCTCCAAACATAACCCTCATGGTAACTAATTCACTCCAATCCTTGAACGCACGTTTGATCCCCGTGGAAACCCCGCACACAGCGATAACATGATCAGGATAACTGATCGGATGTGATAAGAGGCACGTATACATGCAAGTATCAAACGTGCTTGCTTCCCCCTCGAAACATTCCCGTGCCGTCCCTCACCTTCTTCTATATCGAGTATCTTTCACCCCACATCCCTTTCGGCACGGGCCGAGGAGGTCGGAGTGTGTGTCTCTTCCAAGCCCTCTCCGTACCTTTGAAGAGCTTACGACCATTCACAGTGGCTATATTGTTCCTTGAGGTCCTGCACGCCCCCTCTATCAGTCGAGGTCTTTAAACATCATCGATCGGATACTTTTCCTTCTCGCCGAAGTCCAAAAGGCTCTCTGGATCCATGAGGTCTATGCGTTCCCCTCGGCTGTCTATCGTCTGGTTCTGCGCTTGGGCGTGCGAGATCCGTGGCGTCGGGTTGCGCGATGTACAAATCTGAAAACTGGCTTTGAGACGGGAGCTGACCGCGTCCGCCATCCACAATGATTCCACATGCCTACCCTCTTTCGTGCCAAGTAACCAAAACCCGGGTGCATAAAATAACAAAGCGCACAGAGGAACAATCTCAAGTTAACATGAACACATTTCATTGGACAGCGCGCAAGATGTGCAGTTTTAACACTTGCTAGGTAGCCTGTGCTCAACGCTCTCCCGTCTCCAGATGTCTCCCAGGTTGTTCAAAACACCTCCCTGTTCTGTCTGTCTACTGTACCTACCATGATTGATCCTCGATCGACACTTCACGGAACATTGAGATCAACAGAGGACACGGGCAGCTATAATAAGAATTGTCCTTGTCCATCGCTACTAAGTACATACCCGTTCCATACCTTAATTACCCCTCGCCAAACAGAAATGAGATGAAATCCTTCGGACCTCTGATATTCTGAATGTCCGTAATATCGCGAACCTTTCGCGAAATCCCTTTTTGGATGATGAATAGGTGCACGAAAATATATGTGTACTGGAACAATCAATCGGCTTTTCTCAAGCTCTATTTTCTTGTGTAGAGACCACGTGGATGAATCTTAGACTAATACACGGGCTGGTAGATCATGTGCTGTGTGCCTCATCTTATTGATCCTCCCATCAATGATTTCTGATAGACGGGTATAAAGTTGTAACGCGTATGTATACAGGGGGCGGAAGCAGCGGTTCTCGTGGCAATGAGATCGGAACTTGCCATACCGGTATTCTAGGCTTCCACTTGAAGTCCCAGTACTAGGCCAGTAGTTACTCTTTACCCCATCCTCTGCAGTACTGTGATGGGCATGGTAGCGAATCCTTCAGCAAGCCCCTCTGTAGATCACCTTGTGATTAAGGCAGGCCTCCCCACATAAAAGGTAATTTGCGGTAGTAGCGGGTGCTTGTTTGCAACAGACTAAGCAGTAGGGACGAAAGTCAAAATTCATGCTTAAAAAAATAGGGCAACTCTGAAGTTGGGTCGACCCGTTAGCACTCGACGCCAAAATCCTTCGAGGGAACTCTAAACATCAAGTGGGAAATTTTAAGACCCTCTGGTGGGAAAGGCGCTATCTGTACTCTGCAACACGGGAAAACCAGTGGGTGACTGTGACAGTCGATCGTGCGAAATGATCGCGACGGATACCTATCTGCTCCAGAATCCCGTTTGTTCGATCTACCCCACGTGAAATGAAATCCCAGACTCCAGCAGCCAAGACTTACCCAGCACAGAAAACGTGCCACCATCCCGTTGTCATACTTCTTACCTTCCTGTTCTTCTCTTGCTTCCTTGTCTTCTGTGTCTATAACTGCGCAAGCACCCTGCTTTGCTTTTCAGTCACGGAAATGCCGATTCTCATAGCGCATATCTTTTATCGCCTCCCCATCAAGTGGACCGTGCGCGTCTTCGGCGCCATATCGATTGTGATATCCGATGTCTTGCTCTTGCTCTTGCCATATCGTCGTTGAACCCGTGCTTTTATTGGCATCTTGTTTCCGCGGTGCTTCATACCCTGCGTCCCTCACCCGCAGGCTTTTCAGATCGTTCATTTTCTGCGCATCCTTATCGTCTTCAGGCATGACATATGCCCCACGGCTCGTTGACTTCTTCCAGGTCTGGAGGTTCAGAGCGAGTGCAAGCAGGGTAGAGACCCTATGAACATGGTTTATCGTCAATAAACGGCGTTATTCCAATATAAAGAAATCTTGTAGCCTAGCAAAGAGCCAGGGTAGCCGGATTGCGGGGTTTTAGAGATAAGCACTTTAACTTACGTTCCCACTAAAGTCATGGACCACAGAGCTTTGTAGTCCCTGCATACACCTGCCTCTGCCTCCCCGCCCCAGACCGAGCCTGTACACGCTTTATTCAGCACGTGGGAGCTGCTCACGGACCAGGAGAGCATCCCCAGGCCCATGGCCCAGAAAAAGGATATGCCTCCGTTCAACACCAGGTTGAAGCGCGGGGAAAGGAAGGTAAAGTTATACAGGACGATTGTGACGAGCAGGGACGCAATAGTCGCGAGTGCTATTGAGAACAACTGCACATCTCACAATCAGTCAAGCGCTCAACTTCGGACGAGAGGAAAAGGGGAAACTCGGAAACTCACCACGATAAACGTCCATGGAATCGGGAACTTTTCTTTCTCTAGATAAACAAAAAACGCGTTAGTCGTTGGTCGCAACATAGCAGCACAAGATCTGCGAAGGAGTAGAGCACTGACTCAGGTAATACATGAAGAACGCCATGATTCCACTGACGGTCATCGACGATAGCAATTGGGCGCATCGCAGTCCATGAAAGGGCCATCGCGGATAACTTGAGGGTTGCCCTCCGCGAACATTGCGCTTCAACATCGTGCCTGTCTGCCTTCCTTTCTGTTGTTCCTTTGTTGCTCCTCTGGTCGTGGAGCTCCTGGCAAAGGAAAGGGGCGATGAAAGAAAGGAGGCTGCTCCGCTACTGCGAGTGAGATTCATTTCGAAAAGGAGGCTGAACTTCAGCTCAGCCTAATCAGGTGATTCAGGCTGACCGGCGTCTACTCACTGTACCTTATCACACGTTCAGGGCTGCTGATAGGATACCCCGTATGTTGGGGGATATAGGAGGCCCACCTGTGTCAGGAAGGCCCAGCCGAGTCCTGACACCTCAGGCTCTACATGTTCGGCTGTACCAGTACTGAAAAGTTCTGATGTCGTGCGTAGATATCAGAATGGACATTCATACATTCATCTGATCTTCCTTGCACCCCCTAAACCCCCCGAAACAACCCGTCCGTCACCTGTCCGTCACCTCCACCACCCACGCGTTCCTCCCCACAACGGTGTGTTATCTTTAGAAGCTGTCGCGAATCCTTCCAGATAAGACAGATTACGACTCGCTGGCTCCATCAACTTAGGAAAGTAGTCCCAGTGTCCGGCACCAAGGTGGCGGAAAGGGCAGCCCCCACATGTCTGGCGCACACCGCACTACTGTCTTGAAGTAAGCACTCAAAACGATGTACCAGATGATCTTGAAGTATAGAAAAGTACACCAGTGAAAGCTTGTCGTGTCTATCACTACTCGGTATCCTTTAGTGCGCAATAAGGAAGATTATACAAGTAGGATGGCCAATGAAGCTGCAGTCTGATCTGCTGATCACGTTCAACTCACGGTCCGCGCAAACACGTGGGGAAACTACAAGTACAAGTACAAAGTACCCGTCACTAGTAGATCATGAGCTACGCTATGGTACAAGTACAGTATGGGCGTGTTTTAGTACCCCTCTTTCACCGTAGTACTCGCTTTAAGTCTGACTGTCCCACTATAAATCCACTACTTAGCGTAGATACGTGGAATCCTGTAGGTCTAACTGGCTCCTTACCCTAGTATAGGCCCTGAATTCTAACAATTTGAAGTGAGACTTCTAAGCCGGGGCCACCAAAGCTCCTATGCTTATTAGATCTACGCTCTTTGAGTGGCGCGGAGCATAAAAATACGGAGTAAAAACAGTGGGACAGTCAGACTTAAAAAAAAAGCGAGTACAGAGGGGGAGGCTTGCCAAGGTACCTAGGTACGTACCTTATTTATAGATGTGACGATCCCACGATTCTGCATTTGGCTATATCTTGTTTCTTGTTCTGGCTATCAACCGTTCGATTTCTCCATTCCTCCTATCTGTTTAATTTCTTGACCGACTTTTCTAAGAGCTAGTAGAGATGTATATAGGATCGTTATTTGAATGTGCGCCAGGCGCGTCAAAAGTCTCATGGTTTTTATTGCAGTACTATTGATGTTGAGGAGTACTTTTGATTTTGAGTAGAGACCAAGTCTGGCCTTTGAAGTTCGGACTCTCGGGACTTTTATTTGACGTCTTATTGGCGTGAGCATCAGCTTATTATTCCCGGCAGTGTGCCGTGTGTATAAGGTATTCCTTGACAGTGCCACGTGCTTGCCATACTCCTGTTCCTACGGGTAATTCCGTACGACTCTGACGTGCACTGTTTCGTAATACGTCTGGTGGTGCGGTGTGCATGTTAAAATTAGCAAAGAGAGTTTAATGCAGCGCAAGCTGAACTCAATAATTCGTATAGGAATTCGTATATCGGATAACCTTAGAAAGTCGAGGGTTGAGTAAGTTCCCATCCCATTTATCTAGAGCACGTGCTGTAGTATTGTACACTACCAATCTAGCTGGGTGGTCTAAAACACAATGGCACTACGCCCGTACTCTGTATTGTATGATTGGCTGGAAACTCTAGAACATCAACAGAAGCTTGTAGATCTTCTCCCGGAATTATTTTCTTGCCTCTCATATCAAGTTGCGGCGTGCTTAATGCGATTATTAGCTGCAGAGATCGAAATGATCGATTGTGCTTGGTTTGCATGGACTACGCGTATTATTTGCATTTGATCTGAGACTGTGAGGAGGCGTTCCCACTACGGAGGTACCGTGCCGTCCTCTTGTCTTGTCCCGCAAGTTATCAGTAGCGTAAACCCCACCTTCTTCATTCTGTCAACTTTTTCGTACAGTTATAGAGTCTCTAGAAACTATTATTCATCGTAAAGCTGCGAACAACTCTGTTCGGAATTGTCTCAAATGTACAGATCCCATTTGTTGTCGAAGTTTTGAGTGTATGCGCATTTCTTGAATTTCCTGGCTTTTCAGTCGATTGTTATGCGTCATCAATGCCAAAATCTCTCGCATCTGTCACGAATCTTTACAAACCTTCACTAATTCCGATTGATGTTTTGAGTTTGATTTACTGTCAAAAAGAGATACGGGTGGAGTGGTTCCTGAAAGCTCATAGGAGTTATACTAGTACCCATAATGCTAATGCAGCCACCACGAATCCTTTTCTTCATTAGGGATACTGCCAATGTTGTGTATTGTTTGATAGCATCGAGTACGTGTTGCCTGCCAAAGCTGGCTGGTATGTGGTCAAGTGTAAGTTGACGATGGCCCAATGCAGAGTTCTTGCTTCCCGCGAAAGGACGGAGTAGCCGGTATTGAGATCAACGGAACACACGTACGGCTCGCCTGATTGATGGTCAGTGTGTCAAAATATTTGAAGGTTCCCGTCTTCGCCAGACTCCTTCGTACAAGCAGACGTTAAAGTCTACATTTTGGCTACTATCGACCTTGTAGAACATTAGCGGTCTATGCCTTCTTCATCGTTCCCTCGCAACCCATCTCCCGGGTCCATCTCTATTACCCCACAGTTCTCATCCTTCAGATGCTGCCAAAGCTGGTGCCTAATCATGTTAGTTTGACCCAGAAAGACTATCTTATATTTCTCCTCAATTCGCCAAGGTTCTTACTATACCTTGTGATCGCGGCCAAAATCCTGGGTCGGCACCAGAGCCCCAGGCACTTCCAATTCCATCTGCGGGACGAACATCGCAAACCAATCCCAAGTAGCAGTCTATAGCTTGCGTTATGTGATGCGCCTTAGCACTTCAGTTGGAAGATATAGCTAGGTATGAGCTATCGAGAAGTTACGTCCTCCAGAGGTTTTAGCGACGTGGAGGGAGACAGTTATAATTAGGCGCCCCGTGTTTGAATTTCGGGGCACTTCGATTCACACTTATTAGCATTGGGGTGCTGACTGAAAATCATAGTAGCTACTCCTGGGCACATTTGCATGTATCAGATCTGGAATAGAAGTGGTACTGGCTGAATGCGGTCTGTCCAGCATTCAGGCCTTCGAGTCTGGGAGGACTGATATAAACCAAGCACCCAACACAATCCATGCCATGGGTGCGTATAGTTGCATTTCTGAGGTCAGTGTCTAAGCCTCTTGCACAGCTTCCTATATAATTCACTTCCATCTTAACCAAGTACTTTTACAACCTCCCCTAAGATTACCTAGGAAACGAATGTGAGTACAGTAACCACAGAAACCTTCCTTACGTCGCGACCGCGGTGATGGGCCTTTTGCTTGCTAACTAACCTTTTGGTCACCGTTCTGCTTCGAACAAGAACAGCTCCGTCCCTGATACTCGGAATGTCTCTTGTGACTCCCGAATGCCACCTCGGCAGTCTTGTGCTAAATATATGCGTCACAAATTCTTTTTCATGCTAATTTCAACCGACTTGCTCGCACTACCTAATACCTCTATCAATGAGTATGTCGTTTTACCATTGCGGCCAAATACCACTCACTGCACAGCCGCAGGAAATAGTACATCCAGCTTTCAAGGTGGGTATGGATGAATCTAGATGATACGCATCAAAGAGAAATTCGCCAGTGTGGAAGATTATGGCTATCGGAATAAGCAAGGCTTGCTCGATATGCTGATCCTAAAGTTTTTGTTAGTATCTCAGGTATTAGATAATTGATCACTTATTACTATGTAGTAAGACTGATTCGGTATTCTAGTTGATATTGCTTAGCATTCTAAGTAGAGGTTCTAGGAGCGAAGAGGTTTTGCACTCTTCGCTGACTAAGCTACACGATGTCATGTGACTAGATCACATGACTTATAATACCTCTAATACCCTATATCCTAATACTAGCAACTTCTCTTTTATTATTAGCATTACTATATTAGGATTAGGGTAACCTTATCATTATCTCTCTCCTACTATATAGTCCCTTACATCTACTATTGCCTCTATAATATAGGCCTAAAACATATAAAAGATTCACTATAGTATATGCTAGAAGTATAGTTTAAAAGAATGTGGGGAAAATAGTAAGGAAGATATAGTTTAGAATATAGTTTAGAATATAGCTAAAGATCAATTTAGCTAATTAGAGTATAAGGAAAGATCTTAGTAACTAATAAGAAACTAATAAGGGGTATACTCTTAGGTCGCTTAGAATCGTATATTAAAACGCTTATAAAAACGCTTATAAGAGAACGCTTAATATGGTTAGCATTATAGTTTTGCTAATGCTCCTAATCTATTTCTCTTTACCTAGCCTTCTACTTATACTATGAGTATATTCCTATTAATTAGAGTCTCTAATAATTAGTTTAGATTTATCTTTATTATTATATCTAATAGATTATCCTTACTATTAATCCATTAGATCTTATATAGCTCTTATTCCTTATACAACTCTCTTAGGCTTATAATATCAATCATAAGATACTTCTTCTTAGTAGTACTAAGCTTAATAAGGCATTTATAAAAGGAATACAAGTTTATATAGACGACCGTCTCAATTAGGAGTAGTCCTAATTCCTTTATAATACGCTTAAGTATTATGCTAATTATAATTCCTATATCGATACTAGCAACTATGCTATAGATCTCTAATATAAGGCTGCTTCTTATAATTCTCTTACTCTTTATTAAGCTCTAATATATAATATTACCTCTAATAGTAAACTTGCTCTCTGCCTCATTTATATCCTTATTTGCTAGCATAATAATATACCCTAACTAGGAACTTAAATCTTTATTATTTACTAGCAATCTATTAATAAAGATAAATAACCTAGCTATTAAAAGGTCTAGGAGGATATAATATAGGCCTCTCTTAAGGTTTACCTTCTACTACTTAAAGTACTTATTAAGCGCTATTATCTTGATCTCGTTTAGGTCTTAGTATTATACTATAACTAATAGATTAAATAATGCTTCTAGCTAGTAGATCGATGTAATATATACGCCTTAAGCGCGCTATTGCATATAGGCTTGCTTATAGTCGCTAGCTTTTATATTAATAGTCTTAAGCTTCTTTCCTTACTCCTTTTACTAAAGTAGAAGATTGCTTCCTTTCTATATTAAGATATAGCTATTAAAGATTAAGAAGGTGCCTTCTACTAGCTTCTTCTTTAGCTTTGCCTTTAATTTAGCCTTTGCTAGTTCCTTATCCTTAAGCTTAGCAAACTGCTTATTATAGAAGATAAAGGTATTATCTATCTATATTCTAATAATTCCTACTTTATAGCTATCCTTAGTAATAAGGAAATAGGGGTTATAGGTTAAAGATCTTATTATAAGCTTCTCCTTATAATAATAATTATACGTTATAAACTAATAGGTCTCTACTTTTATAATGCTATAGAATAGCTTAATTACTATTATAATCATGCTATTAGGGTATAGGTATCTAAATTATAATAGTAAGTATACTAAAATGCTTCTAATTAGATCTGACTTAAATTAAGTATATACTTAAGTAATATCTCGTAGCTATAGCAAAAATCCTAATAGCATTAATAAGAGGGTAAGTACTACTAGTATATACTAGCTAGTATATTAAATTATTAGCAATTGTATTAAAATAAACTCCTTCCTATAATTGCTATAGCCTATAATTATAAGTTTCGATTTCTTATATAGCTTATCTATAGCCTTCCCCTTAACTTTATTAATTATATAAGCCTTAAAGATGTATATATAACTATATACTTTAGGGTTATAGATAATAAAGTAGAAGACTTCTTATTTTAATAAGCTATTAAATTCTACTATTTGTAAAGCCTTAAATAGCTTCCTAGGCATAGTAATATACTCCTACTACCTTAATTTAATAGCTAGCTTAAGGTCTCCTTTCTCCTTTACTATTATAAAGGTCTATATAATCTTAGTACTACTCTCTTATACCGCGATATATATAACTTTCATATCTAAATTAGGGATTAGGCAATACTTATTCTTTAATCCTCTTAGGCGTCTATAGCCTTGCTTTTATACTAGTACTTTATAATAACGCTAATGTACTAGAAGAGGCTCTCTAGCCTCATCGTTAGACTCTACTACTAGCGCGTCTTCTAGCGCTAGCATAGCGTTATTAGCATCTATAGGCAGTAGCTCTAGCGCTTGCTTAATATCTAGATCGATTTCTCCTTATACTACTTATTAGGGTTCTAAATTAGCAGGAAAGTTAACTTTATTACTATACTCATTTATATGCTATTCCTTAATAACTATAATATAGAATTGTATTAAGCTGCTAAGGAGTATAATAATGTATGTTTCTCTATCTATAAAGATTAATTTAAATAGTCCTATCTAGCCTTCATCTTTATAGAAGATATAGATATCTAATTAGAAAGGAAAAGAGAGAATTATAGAAGTATTTAGGCTATTTCTTATTATAAAGGTATTACTAACTTATTATATAGTATATAATTAATATACTTTGCTTATAGCCTTCTAAATTGCTTTAGCTTATATAGTAATATTTAGCGATAGTAGTAAGTTATCTACTATTTATAGGTAGGCCCTAAAAACGAATAGAGTAGACACTAGGCCGTCTAAGCCTACTAAGTCGTTTATAGCCTTTATAGCTATTTAAAGGATATTATCTTAATATAATATCCTTTACAATTTGCTATAAAGTATTATAAAAGCTTATTAGAAGAAGGTATAGTATCTCTCTACCTTTCTAATCAAGTTATAGGCCTTAATAAGGATCTCCTTAACCTAAATTCCTATAGATCTAGTATGCTATCTAAATTGCATAGCTATAAAATTAGTACCTGCATTATAAACTACTATATCTAGCAGTCCTTAATATAAATCGATCTAGTATAGCTTTAGTATATCCTATATATATCTAGTAGATATATTATCTAGGAATCTTATAGCCTGAAAGCCTATAGCTAAATTGACTACCTATAGTATAGGCTTTATATTAATCTAAAGTATATCTATAATAACCTTAAAATTAAAGTTATAGTCATCTTAAAGTAAGAACTTAAATCTACTAGATGCCTTCTAGTTCTTCTAGCATTAGTAATAGTATTCTATTAGCTTCTAAATAGCCTTAGTATCTAGGTCATAGCTAGCTTGCTTTAAAATCTTAGAGAGTCTCTAAATTGATAGGTATCTAAAATGGCAATAAAGTTAATAAAGCTTGCTATTAGTTAGATAATAGTAGGCAACCGTCTATTCTAATTAGTTTAAAAGCATCTAAAGATATCTCTATTTCTATATAACTAGGACTTTCAAATTGTCTTAAATTAGGACGTTTTTAAGGTTATCTAGCCTAACCTTTAGCTTATCCATATTACTAATATAGAGTAAGAATAGAGTATTTATTAGTAATATATAAAAGGTGATTAGTCTAAATAGGGTTAAGATATAGACTATGCCTTTTAATATAGCTATACCTTTACTAAACTTAATAGTATATTTTCCTACTAAGTTATTATTTATTTTAAGATCTAGGAATAGCTTTATTAGCGTAATACATTAGCCTTTACCTGCTATAAAGACTCTTGCTATACTACTATTAGGCATAATCTTATAGAAACGCTTTAATAAGTAGTAGTCTTTAAATGTAAATACTATTAACCTAAAATAAAGTGATTCTAGGAGTGATTTTAGGAGTATCTTACTAAGTGAAATGCTTACTTTTAGAGGTGATTTGCTAAGCAAAACGCTTATATTTAGTAAAATACTTACTTCTAGCAAAACGCTTACTTCTAGCAAAACGCTTACTTCTAGCGAAATGCTAATTAGTAAAACGCTTACCTTTAATAGTTTGCTAAGCAAATCGCCTTTTATAAAAATAGGCGATTTAGGAAATTAAGGCGATTTAGATAGTAATTCAGATAATAATTTTAATATAGAATTGTAATATAAGACTATCTTATATTACTTTCCCTCTTTAATAAAAACATTATTTCTTATAAGAGCATATAAGATTAATTAATCTATAAGAATTACTATAGTACTTAGGCTATTAATACTACTATATTCTATAAGGAATTAGTCGCTATAGACCTCTTTTTTATTATTATTATTATTACTATTATCTTTATTTCCTATATAGGCTCTATAAAGTCGTTCTCTTATATTATTATTATTAGACTAGAAGCTATTAATGTCTTTAGCCTTTACTAGGAAGCTATTATACTTTATATATAAAGTATTAAGATCATTTAACTTCTCTTTAAACTTTGCAAATGCTATATTTCTCTTATCCTTTAAGTGTTTTATAGACTAGCAGCCTTCTTTACGATATATATAATACTTCTTTTATAGTAATAATATCTATAGGCCTTAATTACTACTTTAAAAGTTAGAGCGACCTTAATAGCTACTATTACTTCTTAGAAGACTATAGAAAGCGCCTCTACTAGTACTAAAGGTCTGATCTATATAGAATTAATTAGATTTAGTCTTATTTTTAGAGATAAATTAGCGCTACTATCTATTCTTTATTACTTACTTTCCTAATCTTCTCTTCTTTAATTATACTATGATTACTAATCGCAATTAAGTATAAATACTATAATAGGTATCTATAAGAGTAAAGATATATATCTTATATTCCTTAATATTATTATAGGTAGTAATAACTTAGTCTTAAAAAGTATTTTCACTCTAATAGTTAAGAGCTAGATATGCTTAGATCTTTGCCAATTAATTAAAGAGCGTCTATAGATACTCTAGTATATCTACAAAAAATTTTCCTACTAGAGTAGTACTAGTAGCAGAAAAGTATAGCCAAATCTACTAGCCTAATAGATTTACGACCTGAACTATTAGTCTAATACTTTAGTACTATTAGAAACCCCCTATTTTCAGACTAGTAGAAATAGTAGTAATATCGTTAAATATAGTATAATCGATATAAGGAGTAATAATAGGAAGTCTTCTTATATATCTATTTTTAACATTTCTGCTATTATAACTATTAGCATTACTATTACTATTATCTCCTTTAGATTTCTTATCTAAACTCTATTACAAAGCAATTATTTTATACTAGTAATATATATTATTAATTTTACTCTATTACAACTAGTATCCCTCGTCTTATATATACTAAAAATTACTACTCTCCCTAATACTACTAATACTAAATATCAAATAATTCCTAATCCTACCTATGCTAATAATTGCTACTATCCCTAATACTACTAATACTAAATATCAAATAATTCCTAATCCTACTTATACTAATAATTGCTACTATTCCTAATACTACTAATACTAAATGTCAAATAATTCCTAATCCTACCTATACTAATAATTGCTACTATCCCTAATACTACTAATGCTAAATATTAAATAATTCTTAATCCTACTTATACTAAATCCCTTAATACTAATACTAGATCTACGACTTCTTAAGCTCGTAAGTTAGTAATAATTAGAAGAGGCTACTATTTTAATATACCTTTTCTTTACTTCTTCTTGCTCCTTTTTATTACCTTATATGCCTAGTTTTATATATTAGCTAGTTATCTAATTGCTAAACCTATATTACTAGTTACCTTAGCTTTACTAGAACTAGCCTTCTTCTTAGTTGCCTTCCTTATAGATACTATAGACTTTTACTACTATATTACCTATTTAATAAATAGTCTATTATTACCTACTTGCAAAACTTCTTTTAGCTAGCGTACTCTTATATCCCCTTTATCAGAATCTTTATCTAGCTAGCGCCCTCTTATATTTTCTAGTCTAGAATTAGAATCTTTATCTAGCTAGTACTATCTTATACTTCCTAGTCTAGAATTAGAATCTTTATCTAGCTAGTACTATCTTATACTTTCTAGTCTAAAATTAAGATCTTCATCTAGCTAGTACTATTCTATACTTTCTAGTCTAGAATTAGGATCTTCTTCTAGCTAGTACTATCTTATACTTTCTAGTTTAGAATTAGAATCTTCTTCTAGCTAGTACTATCTTATATTTTCTAGTCTAGAATCTTTATCTAAACGCGATCTCTATTCCTACTTATACTTTACTACTTAATTATAATTAGTTTTATATATATATATATTAATATTATAATACTATACCTTTATCTATCTCAAATATACTTCCTCCTTAAGGTTTATTTATAATTATCTA
>QGMI01000681.1:0-21717 GCA_007821535.1 Lachnellula occidentalis | reverse complement strand
AGGGACCCATGGCGACCCCTAAAGGCAGTGATATAAATAATTAGTGAGCAATATATGATTGGTCAATTAGCTAGTTTACTCACAAAGTCCTACGAATTGACCAATTTGCTGGTGCATTGATCAATGAACCAGCTGATTGGTCAATTCCAATAATTGGTGAGTAAATCGTACCAGATCGGCCGACATACAGCTGGGGTGAGATGTGCCTCCATATCATTATCCGGACCTCTGCTGGTAGAAGAGACAACATCCCGAGGCTCGGATCAGTTATTTCCATGTTGCGAATTGAGCAATGCTCTGGTGTTTCGAATAAGCTCTGATTCAGAGTGTGTATTGGTGTGCTTGTCGCCCGACGACAAGATGAATAGAAGGTGTTTGAGAGATATAGGGAAGTGTTGAATGTATGTGTTTGAATCAAACATTTGGTGTGGAGTGGCTCTACTGATGAAATAAATGGCCGAATAATGTACCAAAACTCTAGAACATTATTCGGCCACTCATTTCATCTACGGAGAGAGTGGTTGAAGATTTGTTATTACCCGAGGACTTTAAAAGTTAGAGCCTGGCTTAGTAGAACAACTATTAATAAGTGATCTCTTAGTCTAAGTTCTGTATTCCTTCCTAGTTCCCATTTATGGAGCTTGAATATGGATTAGGAGTTAGGACTGGTAGTTATAGTACAGCCTTAATGAGGTTGCTCTAGTAAATCACAATTTAAGTGGCAAGTATAGAATATTTGGCTTCTCATCTCCATTCACTTTTTGACCAGTGCCTATTTTGGTAATATGAAAATCTTATGTTGCATATCGCAACTCTACGTTTCAGGTCCGCATTCAATTCTTTCCCGGTCTATTTTGCATAGGAGTCACTCACCAAGGAATAGCATCAATGGCAGGTCACGAGGTATGTTGGCCATTGACTTAAAAGGGGTAGTTTCCTTGGATGCAAGTCTTTGAAAGAATTAATAATTCTTTTTCGCGGAGACGAATTTACGTATATTGCATACAACATCTTTTACTGCAGTCCATCAAACACCTCAGCTACTTCAAGAAGCCCACACCAAAATGTCTCATCAAGCACAAGAAACAGCTTCGTTTCGCAATACTACCTTCATGGCAGCACCTAGAGATGTTCCGGATAAGCAGAAGAAAGGCATGGACATCCTAATTCCTATCACCCAAAAATCAAATGCTAACCCACCACCAGACCAACCCCCCAACCTAGCCACCCTCCCCAGAGAACTCCAACACCAGATCTTCGATATTATCTCGCAGCATAAGAGAGGTCTAGAGATGTCAGCCTGCCTAGGCTTAACATGCAAAACATTATACCCTCTGTTCTTCGCGCGCCACGCCAAGGTGCCACTGCGTCGTGTCTGTGGAAGCGGGTGTGGGTACTGGCAAGACCCAAAGACATACAGCCATAGCAATACTCGTACTATCCGCTGCTGCCTTCTCCTACCCTGTGGTCAGTGCGCACCTCGAGGGTCAGAGCGCGTGGAATTGTACCAATTGCTCGAGGATTGGCTGCCAGAGACTTTGGAGTTTTTACCTGGGCATTGGGCCGAGAGTAATAAGTTTGTTAAGAAGGGGGATAAGGGTTTTTATGACCCGGTTGAAAGGTTTTGGAGGAGGAGGTCTTACGATTTGATCGAATTGATAGGCTCCGTTGTGGAGGAAAGCACGTTTATAGAGATGTAACTAAACTTTAAGTCGATATATAATTACAAAATCATAGACCAAGCAGCCGGGATACCATCTACCAGTCATAGAAGCCACCACGCACATGGAGATGGATGGAAAATTGAAGTGGAAACATCTGAAAGTAAAATCTGAGCGTGATTCTTCCCCGTGCTCAAAGCAACGTTTCTTCACTGTATCTTGTCTGAAAGTTGTTAGTGACATATAAATTGGACTGCTAAGCCAGTGGCCACTTCATTACACACCTTATCCAAGGAACTCTAGTATTCATCTCAACTCCAGATATCACCTCATCCTCACCCAGTAGCTCCCTCGGTTTCTTTTCACACCCCCATTCCATCAACAGCTCACGCAAAACCCGCAGAGAACCATCCAATCTTTTACAATCGGGAGGTAAACTACAGCCACATAAAACAATAGCGCCTTTACATTTGTCGCACCTGCGATAAAGTGGTGTCTTTGCGTCGCGGGCGAAGAAAAGCGGGTAGAATTCCTTGCAGGTCAGACTTAGGCAGGCTGAGGATTCTGGGGAGAGGAAGTCGAAGATTCGGAGGTGGATTTCTGAGGGGAGAGTTGTGATGTGGATTGGTTCTGGTCAAGTGTTATTAGTTACTTAATTATGAAGGGTTTTGAGGGTGTGGGGTGATGAAGAAGATGCTTATGGCGATCTTGTTGCTTGGAGAGTTCCACCGAGGACTCTATCCTTGTTGCCATGGTTGAGACACTGCTGTAGAGGGTATTCGTGTTGGTACTTGGAGATGGAATCGAAGGTTGGGTCAACGGCAGGTTGTTCAAAGAGCAATAGATGCACATGCTTTCTGCGTCGATGCTTGCTCAAGGATATCACTAAGGCAGAGTTTTATGAATTTCAAGAGCAGATTCACCATGTCTTTGTAAAGTGCTGCGAGTTCCTTGGCAGTGCGCTCTCATTCAATATTTAAACCGCCATGCATATCTTTCCCCTCAAACAATTTCGCACTCTCGCAACAGCCAGCCTCAATATGGCCTCTTCAACGCAAGATCCAGCAACAATGGCGGACAATGAGTGGGAAGGTAAGACTGCCATCCATGATGTATTTTCCGTTCTAACGTATTCTAGATACTGGACCACCTCTTTACGAACTCCCCGCCGAAATCCACCTGAAGATCTTCGACCTCCTCCAAGACGACCCTGAAGCCTCCGCCTGTCTCGGCTTGACTTGCAAGAAGCTCTACCCGTTGTTTGCAGCACGTCACCTCAAGGCCAAATTAGTCCGCAAATGCGAAGATTGCGGAGAAGACATGGATGGGATAAACATTGTAGATCCTGTGGTTGGTGCACATCCTGCACTTATAGCTACACTTGCTGCAAGTACTGCTGCACTTATTGCAAGTAATGAAGCACTTATTGCAAGTACCGCTGCACTTGCTGCATATAGTACTATGAATCCTGCTCCAATTGCTGCATGGATGGCGCATCCTGGATTTGCTGTATATGCAGGACTTGCAGCCCGTGATACTTGCAATGCAGAGGGTCACCAGAAGGAATGGAAATCACTCTTTCGGTTATTGGAGAAATGGAAGCCGTCTAGCATGATTTTCTTTGCTCCTGTCAACAAGTTCACCTCTTGGCTAGCGGCCTCACGCTTGCTGAAGGAGCAAGAAAGCCGACTCTGCGAGCAAGAAATTCGAATCCACGAGCAAGAAAGCCAACGCAAGGAAAGAGAAGAAGCATTTGCAGCATTGGGATATCGATAGCGTTTCTTGGTGTGTAGCCGGCTGCGAGTCGTACCTTACATTGAAATTTGACAAGCATTCAATCGTCCACTACTAAACATTGATTACAGAAACTTCGTAATCGCTCTTTTGATTTCCTTGTTGAATAGAGAGGGCTATAAACACACTCCCGCTCTCCTCCCCCGTAAGCATTCCCCAAGTTCCTGCCAAGTCGAAACAGAACAAAAGCGTCTTCACTAAATAACATCAACCGAAATGATTCTTCCAGAGCATTAGAACTTCAGTCGAAGCTAAGGACGATCTAGATCGCGCTTATTGAGAGGATATCTATTGCGATTAGAATGACAACTCATACTACAACGAGTATAAAGTGCTCACTGAAGGATATACGTTCTGTCGGGCCTACCTTTCTCGATAAAGCGTGTAACTTTTATTACATTTTTAGTCACGCCCAAATTGCCTTTAATACATGAAATAGACTATGAATGTGAATATATAGTGTTCATAGAGTGGCGTGGTTCGACAGGTATTGCCTATATGAATCATCTCTTTGCCAACCTTTCGACCCTATTTAAACCTCCTTCCTAGCTGCAACTCTACACATACCCACCAAGCCAAAACACAGCAAAATGGCAACGCAAGAGAATCGTACTTCGAGTCCTTCACCAAATCATCTCGAGACAGACCTAGCTAAGCTGGCGATTTCGACAGTTCCACCACCTTCAAGCATCCAACAGAAAAGTAAGACCCTTTCCCCTCCCTTTATACCTACCTAGAAGTAAAGTAGCGAGAAAACGTTCTCACATCATCCCAGCAGATAAAGCAAGTCTTTCCACTCTCCCTACCGAACTCTGCAACCAGATCTTCAACTACGTCGACGAAGACCCAGTCGCAGCCGCATGTCTCGGCATCGCCTGCAAGCCATTCTACCCCCTTTACCACACCGCCCATAAAAACGAGCGCAAGCTCCCAGCAATTCGGATGTCGAAATCCGGGAGTAGAAAGCAGCTGTGGCAGTTCTTGGAGGAGTGGATGCCAACGCACTTGCAGTACTGTAGGGAAACAGGCAAGTTCCGAAGTCCAGAGGAATGTACGAGGATAGAAGCTGCGGCAAACGCGACTTGGGGTGATGGGAGCGGGAATGAGATAATGAGGTACTTTCGGTATACTAGGGAGGTTATGGACGGAACGCTGTCGATATCGGGTTTGGAAGAAAAGGTTACGCTGCTGCCAGTCAGGAAGTAGAGGGGGCTCAGGGGACAGGGGGATCTCGATGGTAACTTGGCTTAGGAAATTGCAAGTCTTAGATATAGATGAGCTAATTAGAGAATCACAAGCTCATTCCTTGTAACAATTGACTAAATCCATAGCAGTAAGGGGCAGAGACCGATACTTATTACCTAAGCCATACCGACTTCTAGTACGGTGAATATAAACTACATAATCTCGAGCACGAGACCATCTCCAACTTCAACTTATTGCGAACATCCTCGACTCCTTCCCAATATCCACGAGCCAACCATGAATCAAGCCACGGCTTCCGAGAAGATGTCAAACGTGAAGTCTTCAGTTGAGAACTATGAGATGATGACAGACTCGGAGTCAAACAAAGACTTGGAAAGTGAGCGGCGTCCCTCCCATTCTCGTGACATTCAACTGACACAATGATCCACAGATGCCTCTTCGAAGAACGAATGCTACCTCATCAACCTCCCCCCCGAAATCCACATCAAGATATTCAAGGAGCTCTGCATGCTTCCAAACGCCGCCACTTGCTTAGGTCTGACTTGCAAGAAGCTATACCCCATTTTCAAAGATTGTTACCCCAAGAAAGCAGAACTCTTTGTGTGGATGGGCTTCGTGACCGAAATGCGCCTCGAGTCTCCTGAACGTCCTTCATACCATCCTCAACTTCGCAACTTGTTGAGAGACTGGGTGCCGCGTAATCTGGTGTATTCCTATGTGAGTCGCAAGTTCGACATGGTGGAGGAAGAGGACAATTGAGGGTGAGGTATTGAAAGAATGAACGGGCGGCGAGTTGATGTTCTAACATGTCCCCCGCGGCCCTACGCAAGCTCCGGGGCGTTGTCCATATAGTGCCTAGCTGACGTGGTCTTACACGTCTTAAAAAGCTGTATTATTTAAGTGTTTTAAGTATTATATATAGAAGTAAAAGCCGCGGCAGAAGGTACCAGCGCAATCTAGGAGAGGGGGAGGGATAGAGAGACGAAGCTTAAGTAGGAGAGGAAAGTAACGCTACGCCTTATAAAGAGAGGAAGCACGATTACGCCGCAAGCACGATAACTAAGAACACGTGAAAAAACGCTCCTACTACTACATCATTTGTGAGCCAATTAGATTTATCCTCCTACTCTACTGCTGTTTTTCTCAGAACTAATCATTTTCGCCTAGCATTAAAAAAGGACGCTATTTGGCATTTTTTGCCCGTATACCCTATCAAAACCACCAAATCTGCCTTACATCCGGGGGTGAGAAAGTATACACTAGCGCTGGCAATGATCGTGGTTATGAATGGAGAGCACCGAGACGATGTTGGAGCTGAAGAAAGGATGGTCGTTTGTCAGTTGGGCTTCGCGTGGACCTTCTGGGGAGAGCAGCGTAGGTAACGGTAAAATTCACAGCCAATATCCTTTGACTGTAATTAGACAAGGTGTGGTAGGAAGTAGAGGTAGCAGAAAAGAGACAAGTCAAATCTACGTAACAAGTTCTCTAAACAGGATATACGGTATTCAATGAGCCTACGTAGTCTTCAAAATGTCCAAGAACGACAATCACAGCAGGCAATTGAATAGGACCGACCTTTCTTTTCCGCACAAAAGCAACCTTGTCTCCATTTAACACTCTCACACTTACTATCGTTTATCCACACACATACACCATGACCTCTCTATGGCAAGAACCACCATCTGCGGCGTGCCGTTGGAATTTCAGCTTCTTCAAGACACAAAGAATGGAGGGGCTAGCAACAGATAATCCCATTGCCATATCACCTAGTAAGTTGAAAAACCAAGATCCAGATCCAGCCCTAACACTCTCCAGACACACCCCCTCCCAACGCAAAGTCCCCTCTCACGACCCTTCCCCCAGAGATCCACCTCGCAATATTCGACCTCTTCCAACACGACCAGAGCTCAGCAGCCTGTCTCGGCGTCACCTGCAAAACCTTCTACCCCCTATTCCGGGCCAGTCACGAGAAAGTACCACTTGTGCTGTTTCGCTGGACGATGGGGCGCCGCTTGGTCGACGGGCTGCTTATTGGGCGAATCAGGAGCTGGATGCCTCGGGATTTGGAATATTGTCACCATAATCGAAAGTTCGTTACTGCGGCGAGGTTGCAGGAGCTGGAAGCTGAGGCGGGGGTGGAGATAGTAAGATGGCCTATTGTTTCTGGAGGGGGTTGAGATGCAGGAGAGTTGCTGGGAATGGTTACAGAGGGGTTGTGAAGTGGACTTTATACTGGGAATATTATAGCGGTAATGAAGCATTATGAATAATGTGTCTGGTCTTCTACAGAATGCTGACTTGCCAATCAAGGTACACAAAGCGCCTGCTAGTACTTCTCTCAATCTCTAAAGCATCACTCACCTCGTAAAAAAGTGCAACAATAACTTCTCCAATCACATCACTCAACACCCTCTGTTCCGAATCCACCTCGCCATCTTCAATACAAATGATGCGCGGTCGGGAGCTGGCTGGCGAAGATCGATTTCGGGTTCCCCAGCCAGCTTTAGTTCCCCCTAGCTTGTCTGTCACTCCTGGGCTGAGTCTTTGGATGTAAGCAGAGCTAGCTCATTGATCTTCTCTCCAATAAGGATAGAAACTTATTACTTCTTACGACTTATAAAGGTTCCTTGTAAAATGCAAGGCTCTCTAATTCCAAAGGTACCGTGGGTCCCCTCCGTTCGCGAATATAAGACGGAAGAGCAGAGCACTAGTTTTTCCGTAGGTGTTAAGCTGTCTACATAAGGAACAACAACCAGTTGAAATCAGGACACATGCTACAATAATCATCAAGCACGCGTGAATACCATAGAAATAACTAAATATCTCGCGGTAGGTATGAATAAAAAGCGGCACTCATTATACGTAGCTTTTAATGCGCCACCCTGTCACGGAACTGTTTGATAGAGCCTCAATACAAGGGTTATATCAACCAAGATGGCTACGAAGAAATAAGCTAGAAGCAGAAGCACGGAGTTGGGAATAACCTCAAGAGCACGGACCAGGGCCAGGTCTATACGCGAGTTCTTGACAGAGCGCATAGATCCATAACATAACACACCTATCCGTTTAAAAGAGTGTCGCTTTTTCTTTTCTGTCCAGCAGGAAAAGATCAAGCCGAGGTTAAGGGGGGCAAAAAACCTGAAAGGAAGGCGAAATGAGGAAGCGGTGTATTGTCTTTTGAAGAAAAGAAGACGGGGACTTGAGACCGACCGACTTTCGGTATGTCGTGCAGGAAAAAAGGGAAATAGATTTAGGTTTCGGAACTGTGACTGCGATTTGATGAGATGAGATGAGATGAGGCGAAAACATGTGAGACAGAGAGAGGGACTAGAAGCTGGGGTACGGAGGTGGCTGTATAGTAGTGCCAGTACAAATAGGCGAGCTACGGCATAAGGGGAGGGGAGAGGAGATAAAGTTTACAGTACCGCTTACCCCTGATTCAGATCGGTACTGGTGTGAGCGAATGAAGGAGTGTATTTGGATTAAAGGCTCTGATCTTCGCATTATTCATTATTATAGAACAAGAAGAAAGAAAATCACGAAAGAATCTCATCATCTCATCATCTCATCTCCAAAACACCACAGCTACGTATAAGTTACCCCTCCTTAAGCATGTCGTCGCAATCGCAACAACCAGATCGACAGACACCTTGATAAGCGGCCAGCAAGCAGCGCATCGGCGCCTCGATCCGACCTGTCATGTCTCATATCTGAGATTTCGCACAGCGGCCTAGGTCCTGGTTACCGGGGCGCGGGCAGGCGATCTTGGTTTGGTTTGTGGGTGTGGTGGTGGTGTGATGTTGGTATGTACTGTACGAAGGTAGCGTGCTCCGTATAGCGATGTATAGATTGGGAAGCACCGGTAAGCAGGTGCGTATGCAGAGAGAGATGTTAATAGGTAGAGCGTTCGCGCTAAAAGCGCGAACGCGAACGCGAACACAATTGCCAAAAGCGCGAATTGAACCCAATCGTTGTCATTGATTCGGGGTGATGTATGGCGGTGCAGAAGAGTGGAATCAGTGTCTAGGAGCCTACCTAACTGCGGTATACTACGTAGGTGGGGGTTGGAGGTTTCACGGGGATTCTTCCGGTGCGTGGTGTGGCGGCGACTACGGAGGTAGCGATTGCATTCATTACCTGGGGATAGATTAATTAAGAAATACCCGTCGTCCGTCCGTCCAATTTAGACTTTATACTAATCGAATCGATTGAGCGAGACATGTCTAGTTAACGGCTGGTAACAACGTTTTGTTTCAGCGGCACGGCGACATGAGCGCATGCGTTTCTCGGCTTAGACTTGCTTTGCGTTCTTTGCGTTGCCCAGGCCAAAGGGGGCAAGCCGAGAATTATCCCGTTGGAGCGGGCCTGGAGTTGAGGGTGTGGTGAGGTTCCAGGGATGGTTGATAGCCGGACGTTGCGCCAGCCTCCAACAGGACTGGATATGATATGTACGAGTATGGTATGCTAGATAAGATATGTTGTACAGGTCTTGGAGATAAGAAGGGCGCACAGTTTGATAATGGATTGGAATTGGTGCCAATTGGCCTATGATATGATGCTGTGATTAGAGGTTCTTGTAATCAATCAATAGACATAGGAATAGGAGGACATGGTCATGAATTAAATGCGATGATATTCAAAAGGCAGCCTAACCGGGGATTCGGCTCGCTCGCGATAACTTACTATGAGTGAGTAGTACGGATGCAAAGTTTGAAATGAAGTGTTCGTGAGGTGCGTACGTGGTACCGCATTCGTAACACAGCATGGCATAAAACGGTCTTGCATATTGGCCGACATTGAAACGAGTATTTCTCACGACTTGTGGCTGCATCATTGCTATCTATCCAGAGTTCTTTCCATTGGGCAATCTTACTCCTCGTTTATTGCAAAGGTACTCCGTATGTGTAAGGTATGCAGCACCACTCTATAGACCTAAATAATCATCTAAATCCATATTGGCAGGCGCCATGCCATGCACCTGGGCTGCATATGCCCCTTGAAAAGACATAAATTTACCTCAAAGCACCCAAAATCAGGTTTATCATTCAATTCGGCTAACTGTCCCCGTTTAATTATTTTTCCTCTGGTCCGTCTTAGTTCTATGCGGTCTTGCATCCCCGCGGGCTGTGGCTGGAAGGTAGGGTAGGCTGCATACTACTCCTCCAATCATAGATCCACAACCGTGCATGCTTATCGAGAAGTACCAAATACCATCAGAGGATTGCGATAACGTGCAGTACTAGAGCAGGAAATGCGTGTGGGAAGCGTACCGAGGACCTTGGAAAGGCTACTAGCGTGTTAGTTATTCCTGGAAATATAATGATGAGTTGTTCGATTCGCGAATCATGGAACGGCTCGGGAGGCTGGAGCATGATTAGAGGATTCTGATTCTTTACTGGTATAGGTGGTGTTTGAGCACGCGTCTTGAGATAGATGCACGGCGGGGTTGTTTCTTGTACTGTACGAGGACTGTACGTATATGCGCCACATGGTTGCGAATGCACGACTGCTTCTTGCGAGATACGAAGTACATATGCCAGCTCGACGCACCCCGTTTCTCCGCTCGACCTGTGATGAATCGGTGCTGACAGATAAGAGTAGTGTCATGCCCGTAGAAACTTAATCTAGAGCGAGCTGGAGTTTCCACCTTTAGCCGCCTTTCAAAAGACTGACTCCCTGAGCCGATCGAGACGGGGCACAGCACGGATGTTTTAGTATAGTAACAGTGAAGTTGGTTTGATTGATGGCTCTTGATAGGAGACTCGCTCTGTAAGTTGCACCAAAGCTTAGGGAACCGAAGGTCGACTTTGAAGCTAAGCTTGGACAATACATGTATTGCATTCCCTCCAGCTAGCCGCAGCGAGAGGAGCGGAGCTGGCTCCGTCTCCTCCCATCTTCCATGTCGAGGGGTCTTAGGTTGCTACCACGTCCCGAGTGCGTTGTTTCTTTGACCTGACTACTCTCGGTGCTCATATGGCGGCGGATTGCCTAAAAAACAGATATGAGAACAGGATGGGGTGAGGAGCTAGGTTGTTCGCGACTTTCGTTCATTCTGCTCTGGGACTAATGTAAGAGATGACTGGAGGTACTACCGGTATGTATCTTGACTTTTGAGTTGGCCATTTGCGCCAAGTCTAGTTGCAGTCTGTGTAAACAAACTGGGATTCTGGAGATTGTGACAATAATGCTGATTTTTCTCGTTGATGAAGATGAATGGAATTGCACCGACAAAGCAAGCTATTTCTCCAGTCTATTGCTAGCTAGATGGCTCGTCCCGTCTGAGGATCAAATGCAAAGCATATGACTGACATTGATGTCCAATGTGAAGTTCGTAGTAAGTTTTGTAAATGCAAACATTACTCACTTATTTTTAGTACGAGGACGCGGCTCAAGAACGCCATCTAACTTGCTAGGTAGCCGTCGAGAACAAGCTTTATATAAATACGGAACATCCGAACACACTATTCGGTCGATTGCGGTTCTTTTATGATAGGATGGCATGGATGCCGTGCTGTATCAAGACTTCTAGGCGCATCGCGGAATAGCCGGGGAACAGATTGGAGGCAGGTGTGGCGTCGATACAGCTTGACGAGGCTTCGACGGGGCTTCTTTTAGTGTGGGCGTATGACGATTCTTGTGGCTTTGAAACGGGGTGTTTCTAAAGTTCGCGGGTTTTGAGCATCGATTTGAACGAATCAGTTTTGGAAGTGGGTAAACAGGAATTGACGAACCGAGCGGCTCACAACAGGTTTTTGACCGCTTTTCTAGCAGTAGACGGAGTTTATATGCAAGCCGTGCCGTACTGATGGCGAAGTAAGGGTTGTGAGTAGTAATTTAGTACCCAATCTAGTAAATAAAGAACTCGTCCTTTAATACCTCCGTAGAGACAAATGGTTTATTTATCAGATTGAGTCGTATTTACCTGGATATCAATCAATTATCAATGATAGCAATGGTACACAACCCCCACACGCGTGGTGAACCTACCTGACCCTGGTTGCATCCTTTGTACGCCGCACCTTCGTCGAGACTCTGGAGGGTACTCGTAGGGCGAGAGTAGTGGCTCGAGAGGACGGACGACGGAGTACGGACTTCTGGGGAGTGGAGGCCGCCGAGAGGGAGGGGGCAAGTCGTATCCAGGGATCTGAAAAGATGGGGGTGCCGGGCCGGCTACTCGGATCGTCGCAAGCCAACGATAGCCAAGGGCCCAGAACACCCATGGCCGAGTGGGGTTCGGCTGATCCTTGTCGCAACAATTCTTTTCTCCTGAAGATTGGGCGACAGTTGCGACTTGCAACCGTTGGTGTTGTTGATCGCGAATGATAGAAGAAGGACATAGCTATGAATGGGTAGAGTAGAGAAGCTTCTCTTCATGCGCCCGGTGATACTGCTGCGACAGAGACCTTAGATGAACGTAACGTAGGTCTCCGTCCGATGCCCCTCCTCTCCCACACCCAGCTGTCGCACAGACAGACTTGGAGGCCACATCGAGCTCAACCTATTCGTCGAGCTGTATGTACGAAATATGTACTCCGTACGGCGTATCGTAATGCATAGTGCCTATCAGCGGTGCAGCAGCAGGGAAGGCTCACTTAACATCTTCAAAACGGCTCAAGAAGCTACTTTCTTCCCCGACCCTACTCATACATTACTCTCGCAGAAATACAGACGACAATAATGCGGACCAAGCTTGACTGTTCAGCCTTGATAGAACACGACTGCTGATATATGCGCAGAGTACTACTGTAGCTAGGCAGGATATACTTCTGTCCAGGCCAGTGCAGTTACATGGATTCTCCCTAGATCCCGTCGCCCCCCGAGTATTTACCACTAGGTAACGAGTTTGAGCGTGGAAAAGTGAAAATGGTCGTGGAAATAATTGAAATAATAAAATCAGTCACCCGTGGGAAGAAATAATACTGTAGTCGTTGCTAGTCGCCTCTTAGTTGGTGGCCCAGCCCCAATGTGTCGCGGAGTTCGGCCTAGCACCGACTTAGTGCCACAGAACGCCTGCATTGGCCATTGCCCGCCGTTGATTTACCCCATCACCTTGTAAACCTACTCTTGCCTACCTATCACTTGTACCTCTCTCCTCCACTAGGAGCAGTAGGCAGACAACCAGTAACCCGACCTTTTCTGTCTCTCTTCTACCTCTCAATCTTCTGTCTTTATTCTCCCTCTCCTTCCTATACCTACACTTACACCTACTACCCCTCCAGCTTTACAATTCTCTTCACCATTCACACCACTGACGACATAGCCTAATACTCCATTCCAACAACCGTCAAAACCTCCAGAGACTCGATCGACTCCGCCTCCTAGATCTATTCCATCCAAACGCCCCTGGATTCCGAAAATTCTTAATGATAGAGGTGGTTAGGATATCCAAACATTGGGAGCGAGTGCAAGGGAACAATTGGATTGCGATACTGGACTCGCAGAGTTAGATCGAGGCCGGAAACATCTCGTCAATTTGGTCTCTGGGACGACCTTAAACCCCTCGGCTTCCGCTTCCAACACCCCCCTCTTCCATGTCCTCCACTATGGCCGTTGTGCTCAACTCGGAAGAGAACAATTACTTCGTGTCCAGCCCGCTTCATCGTTCACATTCGCAGCCCAAGTTCGTGACGCAATCCTACTTGAGGTCTCCGAAAAGGTCGAAAAGCAGCAGCGGGTTCTTCGAGTTCATATCACCCTCCGATTCCGCGAATTCTTCCGCCCCCTCTTCGCCGAGAACAATACAAGCAGAGTCTACAGCCCCCTCCTTTTCTTCAACCCCGGCGAGCAGTCTGTCTCTCGACGCAAATTGTGACAACGAGACCGACGAGGATCAAATCGTATTCCCTTCATACGACGACGTAGGATATTACGATCAAGTCGAAGACCTGGAACCTCCACCGAGCCCACGTACAGGTGATTCTTACACCGTTTCACCAACCTCCGTATCTACCTCGGCCAATGTGTCGAGACCCGACTCCCCAAACCCGATAGAGCATGCGGAAGACGATTCAGCTGTAAGAACACACCCTTCACGGCATGTAGATTACCTATCACACAATTGGAAGGAAGAAGATATCTGGTCGTCGTGGAAGCACATTGTATCGAAACGGAAAGCGTACAATAATAGTGCCAGATTGGAGAATGCGTCGTGGCGAACATGGACAAAATCAAAGAACCATTTGAAAACAGTTTCACCAGAAACTCTCAATTGGTAAGTTCGGGCTTTCTCTCGCCCTACAAAGCGTGTTGAGTGTGGAAATGGCTAACAAACTCCCAGGTTGAAGGATTGTGACGTTACCTGGTTATACGGACCACTTCAAACCGGCTCAGACAATGTGTTATTTCTGTCTTCTACATCCCCCGATACCAGCAGCCACTTGTCGAAATCTAACTCGTTCCTGCACAAGAAGCCGATTCTGAAGAAGCGGAGTATGTCTGAAATCATGCTTCAGAGGTCTCTATCGTCATCTTCACTCCTAAAGCAAGCTGCAGCGGCTGTACAAGCACAGCAATCAGTCGTTGGTAGGAATGAACGTCCCCTGCTTGGACGTGCAACCTCAAGTTACGCCTACCCGCTTTCATCGAGAAGAATGAGCCAAGAAAATGTTACCATGCTTTCATCCGTTTCTTCCTCGGAGTTGGCTACCCCAAGCACGGGAGAGAAGAAGCACATTCACTTCAATGAGCAGGTCGAGCAATGCATTGCCCTGGATATGAAGGGGGAGGATGAAGATGGAGCAGAACCATCATATCATGATCATGATTACGACGATAGCGATTCCGACGATGGAGGCATTATGATGAAGAAAAGCCATTCGACTCGAAAAATGCCACCTTTACAAAGCAAAAAGTTACAACGACAAAACTCTAATATAGACAACAAGACAATTGCCATGCTGCCATCTACCACCCTTAAGTATAGGCAAGATACCCCGGAACCACCAGAAACGGCTATGAAGCATAGCAATGGATTCTGGAATGGGAGCAAATTATCACCATCTCCCTCGCAAGAGACCTTGAGGCCGTCAAAACCGTCCACGAGGGTATTACTTGGGGATGACGAAGACGACGATGATATGGACTGGCAACCACCGACTGCATTTTTGAATCGAAAGGATAGCATAGGAGTGACCCAGGAACGACAATTCCAGAGATCCGGGTCATCATCCAGTCTTACAGGCGAGCCTTCCGGGATGAGACGGACACCATCAGGAATGTTCATGCCGTATGAAGAGGATGAAGACGACGTTGTGTCAGAAGGGCTTTTCGGCAAAGTAGTCGACACTGTGAACACGGCAAGGGATATTGCTCACGTAATATGGAACGTGGGCTGGAGACGGTGATCGATATGAAGACCACCTCACACAACATCATCGAAGATACTATACAAATTACAACGGCCTCCACCAAATAATGATTGCATCTACAAGGCGTACACGGGGCGGTCATATTCTTATATAATAATGCCAAGGGAGTTGGTAGGCGTTTGGGGATCTGATTTACTGTTTTACTCGGCGACAGCAAGGGCTGAGTTGTATTTGTGTGGGGTTTATAACCGGATCAGGATCCGGGCCATCTAAACACACGATGCTTTATTTAAAGCAAGGCCTCGCGGAATGGAATCGGGGATTTACGGCTGGGGGATATCTGAAGACAGAAAATGTAATGGAGTCTATTGACTGATCTAGGTCTAGGGGTTGAGATGACGGCAAAGAAAAAGTAAGCATATACATACATAGATCAATGATGACAGTGGAACAATTACATTGCACGATGATTTCCAGATGGTGTGATTGTGATTGTGATTATGCTATGTAGATAGGTATACAGAGAGAGCACAACATCTCGTCTTGCTACCTGTCTGTGCGCTCGTAGCCAGTGGCCCAGTACACAAGGCTGAGTTTCGTGTCACAAGGCGGGATGGATGGATGTATGGTGCACGGAACCCCTTCCCCTCATTATCTTCCTCTCCTCTCCTTCCTCTCCTTCCTTTCTCTTAAATCGATGCATGCAGGGCATACAAACCGGTCCCCGCTTTTCCGTCGAGAAATGGTAGGTATGTATATGTATGCCAATACAGATAGATGGGCTCACCAATCATGTCCTGCCGCACATCTCATCATGCCCTTTGTCCTCGTCTTTGTTTTGGGTCATGTTGTTTGGACCCCACTTTTTTCTTTCTGCTCTAGCGATTTGCTTCGAGGATGGAGGGATGGATATTCTTGGATAGAGGAAGGAAGGAGGATTGTATTTTCTTATCTATGGTGTTGTGTTATAAAGGTGTATGTATGGCTAGGTATTTAGAGTTCGGGGAGATAGAGTTTGAAGAGCTGGATTGGTATGGATTGGGTTGGGTAGGGGTTGGCGGTAAGCCTAGGGTAGCGAAGGAGGGTTTTTGCCGGATCTAGTATAGGGTTCGGGGGGGAAGGCAGGGTGCATAGATAGTGGGGTCATGCGAGTATACGTATGAGAGGGAGAGAGAAAGAGAGTGGGGGGGAGAATGGGTTTTGGTTTGTGGAGATAGGATATCATTGCGGGGAAATTAAAGGGTATGTATATATGTATGTATTGTATCTTAAGGAGGAATGGAAGGGAGAAGTTAAAAGTAGTAGGGGTAGGGGGTTTGAGAAATAATAGAGGGGCTGGATATTGTCCGCGCCTTAGCGTTTGTTGTAATAGGTAGTCGGTTAGCCTTCTTTGCTCCTTCCGGCCACAAAGAAAACGAAGAAGGATAACCGAGAGGTACTTTTCATTCGGCTTTAGAGTTTTACACAAAGGGGATTTTGAGTTTATAGTACAGTCAGATGTTTTTAGGCTTGTTTCCTTGGCATCTTCTATCGCCCGCACCTTTTCCTTCCTGCACTTATTTTCTATCCTCTAGAGCCTTCCTTATAACTTATATTATATCTAGGTAATGCCCTACAATCTAGCCTGAATGTAGTATAAAGATGCGCTTGTTGAAGACATAAGTTTAAGTCTAATATTCGCTAGCCTAGAGGCAGATTTTAATCCCCGGTTAGGTCGTTTGTATGCGGCTGCCAAGTGCGCAAAAAGTGCGCTAGAAATGCTACTTTTAGGGTAAAAGCCAGGGGTGCAGGAGGTGGCATCAGCTAGCCTCGCTTAGAGGAAGCGCTATTGAAGCAAGCAAGCATATTACTCCTATGAATAAATATTATTTGCACAAGCAACCGAAAGTGTATCAGCGGTTTAATAGGCTATCTTTCCCTGTAAACAATAAGAGTGTAAGTTGGGGAATGCTAAGGGGTATATCAGAAGCTTTGCAAGCAATCTTGGAAAGTAGTGAAAGTAGTCTTGATACTTCACGTATAAGTTTCATCGAAAGTTCGCACTTAGTGAGCAAAAGATATGAAATATTCCGCTTCGTATAGAAATAAATAATGGGCAGCTTCGATATACAGGCGGTTTTTCTTTTCTATAGAAACTCACGGGATTTATCCCTTTCGCCCTGTTATAAACACTTTCGCAAGATAGAGATTCTTAGCGCTTTGTGGATGGGCAAACCGCTTAGAAGAATTGTGTTCTTTCTTATCTTTCAAAATGGTAGAGCTTTAGCTTTTGTTTCCATACTTCTTGACCAATCTCTGCATGATTCTTACCGCACCACCTCGATATCCGCCTCCGAATATTGCATAGTGATTCAAGTGATGATATCTACGTTACGTTAGCTAAATAATACTTTCGGTTTTCACCAAACTAGCGGATATGAAATAAAAGATAGTGGACTCACAGTTCGTAAAGTTGAACTCGGTCCTCCCATTCCTCAACAGGCTCATCTTTTGGTTTGTACTTCCAGTATTCCCTATTGAAGCTTCCACCAAACCCTCCAAACATACTCATAATCCCAAATTCAAACTCACTGTGTGCCCATGCTGCACTTGCATCGAAGACTACCTCTTCCACGGGGCCACCTCCGATGGACCCTCGTCCTAGATTCAGGTATCAGCACATACCTCAACACAGTATCTTCACAACCTATTCCGACGAAACTCAAGGATACCACTATACATACTATGATTGCCACTCCACAAATCTCCATGCACCACTACAGGTACAATCCCACCCCCCGTCTTCCCATCCCTCAACCGCCCCTCCCCAAGCAACCGCGGCACAACCTTCCCCACCACCTCCTCCACCAACCTCCCCAACTCCCCATCCCCTCCCTGCTTGCCCTCCGCTTTCCTCATTACCCCCCTCAACCTATTCTCCCCGTAAAACTCTGCCCAACTCTCCTTGAACCCATTCTCCTGCTCCGTGTCCCCACAGCACGTCGTGACCGGGAATCCAAACACCGCCTTCGCATACCCGTCAGGAACAGGAGCGGGGATAGAGTGCAGCTTTGCGAGTTTTTGCGCAAGTGTCATGCCGGAGCCGGCTGCAGCAGAAGTAGAGGAAGAAGAGAGATCAAGGAAATCAGTAGCGAGAAAGGAACCATTGCCTGTCGAGAGCGTGCCGTTTGCGTAGCTCTTGGGACATAAGCTAGGTACTGCATCATGGATTGCGTTTAGGGAGGCATGTTCTCCTAGAGGCGTATTTTGACATTAGTCCATATGCTTGAGTGATTAATCACTTTCCTGAGTCTTAATTCTTCGCTTCGGAAGTCCTAGTAAAAGGTGTTGGGAACAGAATTAAGACACATACCTGTAAACATAACCTCACTTGCTTTACCCCTCCCTTGTTTGACGAAGAAGAGTTTCTCTTTCCCTTCTACTGTGCTTGTGATTTTGAATGTGGATGCGAAACCTGAGCCGCCGTGCGAGGCAATGCGAGTGGTCGCAGCGTCAAGGGACAGCGCTGCTAGAATGGCGGGGTCTATTTTAGGCGTCATGTTGTGGCGATGGTCTTGGGAACTCCAAGTGATATAACACGATTTGAATGAGGTTGATGCTCATCTTGAGATTCATAAATGCGTATCTGATGTTGAGGGTAGAGAAGTTGCCGTGACGTAAGGTCAGGTGAACATATTTTACTAAGCTGTTATCAGGTTATTATTTTCCTCTAACATAGTATAAAGTTGATTTGAACCCTCATACCTATTGAATGCAAAGAAATATGATGATCATCGAAAAAAGAGACAGTCAGGTCACATGATCGCTCCTCCTATATATGAAAAGGGGTTCGTTTGACTTACACCCGAGAGATTTCCGTGCACTCCACTCCAATCTACTAGATATCCAGGATTGCAATCTTCGTGAAATTTTACCGTCGGATAGGAAAGCCGAGGATATTCTTCCCAAATTTGATATTACTACTACCTGCAGATTTTTCTTCTATGAATTTTAGTCTTCTCAAAGCAATATACCACAACCCGCATTGAGAAAAAGTTCTAAAACCAAGCTCAAAAGACAATACTATGCTTCTGTTTGCATTCCCCCACTCTTGCCTTTATATATTCATAATAAAATCTTAGTATATAAACATTCCTAACCCTTAGCGCCTAGGATTTCCTAGCGTCGTTCTCGATTCTGATATGTTTACTTAGCGCTACGACGTGCAACAAAGAAATTAAGGTTTGCTTTGGTTATGCATTGGGTCGGCGGTGAATAAGTGGTGGTGGAAAGGGGCAGATGGCAGATAGAGGAAAGTAGAACCGGATGTGCTCGTCTAGCCGAGATATTCAATGGAGGTGGAGGGTGGAGTATGAAGTGACCTATAAGTATACGTACGGGTAGATGCAAGAGTTAGAGATACATTTGTCTATGAGCACTATATATGATTTGGTCTTCTGAAGAAGCTGCGAGGCAGAGAACCGCGTAGACGGAGGATGGAGAGCAGTGGACTTGACAAGTTAAAGAGTTCCAAATCAAATCCTATACCCATAGAGTACTCAAACTGCGAGCGCTAGACTACGCGGCAAAGGATACAAAACGCCGTTGCAGATGCCACAACACGCCTTTTCAATAACATAAAAAGGTCATACGGGAAAGAGTCCAATTCAATTTATTTTGGTATCCTATCTTCAAGACTCTTATCACCGAATCACCGTATTATGTCTACCACATTCGCCCCTTCGTACCTTCCTTCATCCGTCAACGCCTTGCGATCCACCGAACGAGCAGCGTTCAGAAAGGCAAGGTCCAGTCCAAATTCAAACCAAAACTGCCCTCCCGGCATGATTTATATGTCATTGTCTTACCCAACCTCTATTGTACTGCAACTAATACATTACAATACATTCATACCAAATAAATATAACTTTTCCATTCACTGACCATTTAGAACTTGACAGCAAAATACAATTTGACAACCGCGATTACTTCATGACTCCACTTCACAGTTGAACGATCCTGCTTGTCTAGCGATATACATATTTGCGACCATAAGCTTAAAAAACGTGTAGTAGTCATTCATTGCGAATATGGCTATGCATTACACTGCCAACACTATACTGGTGGTATAAATGCTCGTCGTAGTTGTAGTATTATCTCTAGTCGCTTCTAGACAAAAGTAGAGCAAAACACTATATATATATGCAACTAAAACTCAAGAAACAGGGGAGAACAAATGCATTGCCAGAGATAGGGCTAATTTGCGAATTAAAGAAAAATGATTATGCATGATAGGATATAGGGAAGTGCCGGGCTAGCTTTCCATTATTACAACAGACGACCTCGCTCTCTAGGTGAATTTCTAGCATTCTACTATAAGAGAATAACCTGAATACCGTATTCTTTCCCTGTGCGTTTGATAGACTCAACAAAGAACAGGCTGCTGTGGTGTTCACAACCTCACTTTCAAAAACCTAGACTACATACCACCAAGACAATATCAAACACTTGAATCTAAAGCCACATATTTACCGACCGAGACATCTTTCAAAGGCTATCAATAAACGAATGAACAACTAGTAAATGACAGCAAAGAAACCCTGACAGCAAGTAAATGAATTCCTACTTGAAACTCCTAATCGTATTCAGCCATCAACCTATCTTCGGCACCACGACTCCATTTCTCGGATCCGGAAACGAAAGTTACTGCAACAAATTATCCTATGTGCCATCCGGCCATTCCACCCACCTGGTCCAGGAAATGCTGATTTCCTGCGATTCCTCTAACCATTATCCCTCTTAGCTGCTCTCTTCCACCAGTTATAAATAGAAACAACCAGGCACACCAGAAGAATAAATCAGACAATAAGAACCATGTATCAAGGACATGCAAACCTCTTGCATCCTACAACAACTCCCCCTCCGAATAACACCACCACCAACCCATCACATACATAAACCCCTCCTTTCTTCCCCCAAATGCTTTCTTTCCACCAAAGCGCCAAACTCAACGAACCATTATGTTGCATTGGATGCAGCATACCATCTTCAACCCCATCATAGCCCACACTCAGTTTCAATGCATACACACACTAAACATCAGAATCCAACCAACTAACTGCTTCTCCGCACGCGCCAAAACGAACGAACGAACGATGTAATAACAACAACTCATCACCCAACAGCAACCGCAATATCAATAGCAGTCCCCATACAATAAAAAGACCTAATAGACACTTCAAGAGAGAAACGAGTACCTTACTAACAAGCATATTCACATGGTACCATGTCGAGCACTGGTTTGACCGTTTGAGGGAAATCGGATACCAGATCCTCAATTGATATTCTCATTCTGGTGTATATATAGATGGGTAGGTGTATGTTAAGAAAGAAGCAGAGGAGGCAAAAAAAGATAGTGGGATATTTTAGATGGTGATAGGGAATTCATGAATGGTTCGAAGAGAGGAATTAAGACATATTGATTAATAGGAGTTAAACTTTAGGGGACAGAGGAAAGAAATGGACGGAAGAAATAACTACGAGGCACGGGATCTTTCTTGCTGTACTTGTACGTAAGAAAAGGTATTTACAAATAAAAGGTGAACCGTGAGGCATGTTACAGACGCTCACAGGGCAAATATACATCTATACATCATATACAACCCTTCCCATCCCATCCCGTCCCTTCCTGCCTTCCCAGCCTTCCCCAAAATCTCTCCACCCACTCACGTCCTAGCCCTCCTCGGATCCATCGCGTCACCCCTCCTATA
>QGMI01000680.1:0-21725 GCA_007821535.1 Lachnellula occidentalis | reverse complement strand
GGAGAGAGGGAGAGTAAGTTTGCGGAGTTGAGTGAACAGGGACGTTTTTAAAGTGTGGTGGTTCCTGGAGATTAGTGGGGAGATTGATGAGGGGGTGAGTAGATTGCTGGTTCAGACGGGACGAAGAACTAATATGAAGTATAGAATCGGGCTGAATCGGGAAGGGAAGACGTAATACACATGAATAGAACACATAACGCGATGATTGGTTTTGAAAGCACGGAGGATAAGGATTGGAAGAAGGTCGAGAAAGTTTTACTGGCAGTAGCAGCAAGTCTTGGGAAAGGAAGTCCCGCCAAGATATCGTCACACATAAAAAGCTAGCTACAGCTTATATGAGATCTTCTGCAGCAATTGCCTCTTAGTGATCTGATGGTGCCAATGGCTAACTCCTCCTCGGACCTCCTATTCTGAATTCCGTCCCCTTGGTTTCTTCCAACACAAGACAGCGCACTCGATAGATGGAACTGCCTGCTCGGAAGAGCAGGAGCCACGAGCTTTTCTCAGGTTCAAGCCAGACTCAATTCTTTCGGTGGTTTTCCGTACCAGAAGAGATGGTTCGCAATCGTAGACGATCCGTATTGGAACATTCCTTGGCTCATAAAGAACCAGACTACCATATCCGCGATCCTCGACACCTCCAGGATCGCACAGCAAAGTCATACTTTCCAGGTGCGGAAAGTTTTCTAGCCATGAATCTGTAAGATCGCCGTCCTGAGGTTCCGGTGGAGGATCGTTATAGCCCAAGAGGGCCGGACGCCCAACACCAAGACTCACAACGAGATCAAGAGCGAGAGGTAATGCGAGATGCCGGATAGTTGACAATATCGAAGATCTCGGCGCTCGATCTCGTGGGGCCAGAGACAGCCATTCTTGAGTGACTCTCTGCCGCGATGAGTCGTCTAAGCGGGGGAAATACAAAACGTCTTCTTCATCCCACCACAAATTGTCTTCTCCAGGCATTATTGATTCACAATCCAGGTGGAAGCGAGCCCGTACAGCAGCTCTTGCTTCATGGCTGGTATGAATCAGAGCCATAACCCCGCTCCAGGAAAGCACGAGAGAATCAACTTTATCCTGCGCATTTTGACCACGTTCCAAACCCCATTCGAGAGGGAACCAGGTAGCATGACCATTGCTGTCAATAATGCGGTACACAGCATTAAGGTCTCGTGGGGCTGGAAGGATGGCACGAGCGCCAGAAAGATCGTAATTTGTAATGAAGGTTATTGCGCCAGGCACTTTCCGGGGATCGGGAGTCGCGAGCTTCCATATCATGCATCTGATTTCTGTAGGTAGCTGAGGAAACTTGTAGAGGCTTGGTGTATCTTTAGACGGATCGTAAGGTTGGAAGGAGGAGTACAGATCCGAGAAGTTAAAGTCGGATAGGCCGTGGTGATGGATAACCCATTCTAGGGAATGATGTTGTCAGCTGCAGTTTTCAAGGCAGAGAATGGGGTAAACCTACGTTGATCCGCCTCGATATGCCCCCCAGTAGACAATATCCTCTGCTCAATCAACCCCATGGTCGACCCCACCACACTCGCCATCAGACCATGCAGTCCAACAGGTACCCCTGACATGTCCACGTTGTGGATTAATGTTGGGGCTACTGACGACAGACGATCTGATTCGTCAAAGCCCAAATCAGCAGGGACCGAGTCAGAAGAGTGCCAAAGAGAATAGTCATCTGCGATCTCATCGTCCAATCCGTAGTGATTAACGTTAATTTCTATAGCATCTTCAACATCTTCATCCTCAATCTCGCTCGAAAATCCAGCAAAAGAGGCCTCGGCATTGTCGATGTCGTCCAAGGCTGCCGGATCATCGACGGCTGCTAAAAGTGTCAGAACTTTCCTGGAAGGAGGGGTTTGAGAATAACGGACTTTGATGAGACATTTTGGGATGCTTGGATGATGGCGGGAAGGTCGGATTATCGAGTCAGTGGTTCATCGATGGAGTGTTGCTGTTGATGTTGATGTTGATGTTGATTAGGAGAAGGAAGCGGAGGAAAGGAACTGCCGCTGGTTGGGAGACGCGCCGGTTTTAGCGGTAGTCGCCTGAGCACGTGATGAGATGATCTCATTCTTCTTCTTGAAACACTCCAACTTGAAGCGTGATGCGGACCTTGATCTTGAGGCTTTGCAAGGATTATTAGTTTAATTGAGCTTCCTGTGACAAGAGGAACTCAACAACAAGCGTTTATATCAGGTACGGAAGGGGCAGCCACTGCAAGTCTCACTGGATTTCATAATATGTATCGGTGTAGAAATTGACGAGAATCTCCTTTCCATTAATTCATGTCAAATATCTCTCAGTACACATTATTATACTTTTGGCCACTCTACTCGGCTTTCTGATTAACCCTGTGGGCGTCCCCACTGACGGGCACATCCACACCCGTCGCCTCAATCGCATGCTTGTTCTCCAGCTCGTCATGCTTCCCATCCAAAGCATTCATCTCGTCCTCCATTCTATCCAACGGATGATAGATGATCCAGAATACTATACCGCAACAGAAACTGCCCACACAAAGACCAACAAACAACCACTCGACTTGAGGGTCACCCACAAGCGGCGTGAACGCCTCTCCTAAAGCGTATCCGAAGGCGTTGGTGAGCAGGTACATGGCTTGCACGAAAGACTTCATGCTAGGAGGAGCCTTCATGTACGCATATTCGAGACCCGTGACGGATGCGAAGATCTCGGAGATACCAATGAGCATGTACGCTGGGACTTGGATCGCAATGTGGATATTGTTTCCAATATTCACGCCATTGACAAGACTAGCATCGCAAAGCGGCTTGTCGTAACAAGGCCCCTGCTTGTAAATGAAATGTTGCAAAACGCCTGCGTAAAGCATAGAAGTCGAGGCAATGAGGAAGCCAAAGGTGATACGGGCAATGGGACGGAACTTGATGTGATGTTTCTGGAGTAGGGGATACACCAGACGATCCATAATAGGCGCGAAGAAGAGGATGGAGATCGGGTCAAAGTTCTGCGGCAAGTCGTTGGGGATGCCGTGGAGACGCATCTGTCCAGCCTGGGACACGAAGTTTCCGGAGAACTGACCATACACCAACCAGTAGATTGGGTAGAAAAGGAAGACACGGCAAGCAATCAGCGCACGCTTCAGCTCGTCGATGAATTGATCGTCCCATGGGTATACCGCACCTGTGCGTCCGAATTCCTCTTGGTAGGATGGCTTGGGTGCATTCATGTTGCGGTTCTTGACCATGATGCCAATGGCCTTGAAGGCATTGGTGATGACTTGGCCTTGAGGCGGTCGCACGATATATAACTTGCGGCCGAGGACGACGACAATGAGTCCTACAATCATCATGCAGAAACACATCAGGTAAGCGGACCAGAATCCGATATCACGCTCCATGTAAGGTGTAGCAATCAGGGACAGCGATCCGAGGTTGATACAGCAATAGAATACAAGGTAGATTCTTTGGATCGTGACGGCAGGATCGATGATGACTCGCTCGCCAGACTTGGCGAGAGTCTTGATGGCCATCTTCTTCCGGGTGTATTGGTCCGCAATCAGAGGGGCGACGTTGGATTTGATACCACCGGTTCCAATACCGATGATGAGAATGGCTGCAATGAAACCACCCATTCCTGCGCCATTTGCGAGCGCTGAGGGTAGAGCCGTCACCCAGAGGATGAGCAGACCAACGACATAGACGCATCCAAACCAAACGATGGTCCAATATTTGCCCAGGTATTGATCGGCGACAATGGCACCGAAGATTGGAGTGACTTTTTTACATCAGTGGTGGACTACCGTGAGTGAGAGATTGAAGCTTACCATAACACCAGAGCGAGAAAAACGTCGTCAAAGCAGTGGCAGTTTGATGGCCCTGTCCTAACGCACCTCGTCCCAAACTTCCATCCAGTGGTTTTTGGATGTAATTCTGGAACAGACCTTGACAGCCGTAGTATGTGAAACGCTCCGAAAGCTCGACAATTGCGACCAGCCATGCTGCGACTGGCAGACTTTCACCAACTGCAATTCGTTAGGATGTGTCCCGGGATGTAATATGAGATGTACGCACTTCTTCTCAGCACCACCTTTTCGTGCTCAGTTGGCTCTTCATCATCAGGAGTGTCCGTGTAAGCGGTCTCGGAGTCGTACACGGGAGAATCAATGGCTTTCTTCTCGTCGGCCACTGGTTGGCTGAATCCCAGGTCGAGGTTGACCTTGTCGGGGTTGACTGAGGACTTTTCCCTATTCGCAAGCTCCTGCTCTACAGCCAGCTCATGCAGCTCAGCTGCTTGCATCTCATGTTCGGGCATCTTGCTTGGTGTTTAGTCGAGTTCGATGCTGGAACAAGAGGATCTGAGAGCGAGACAAGTTGTTTATAGCAATAAGATTAGTGGGACCAAGAGTGCAGATCGAAGCGGGCGCCTGTTAGGGAACGTTACTCCGGCAGCAGGGCCAGGGCAGGGGCAGGGGCAGGTCCAAGCCGCAAACAAACTGGTTTACGAAGGAGAAGGAGAAGGAGATGATGACAGAGATAATTGTGAATCATCTGAGTGGCCATTGGTGGCTGCTGAGTCATACGTGACTACTGACTGACTGTGACTGGTCGTGCTTTCTGTTTCAGTCAAGCAAGTACGAGTAAGTCAGGTCAGTGCTCGAGCGAGGAATGGAATGGAATGGAATGCTGACAGGCCGAGTATTAGCGCAAGGCTAGGAATCCGCCGCCGTCAACTTACTCCTCTATTGTTTCCTTCTAGAAGATGGAATAGAATCATGGAGGGGTTCTTTGTTCCCGCTGCTTGGCGTGTGGTCTGTGGGTCGGTAGGTCGGTAGGTCGGTAGGTCGGTAGGTCTGAGATAACGATTGCCTAGTCCGTCCAAATTCCCGTCGTCCCCACAAATTAAGCCTGAGATAGGAGGTAATCCGGGGGCGCCAGAAAACTCTACCAAAGCTCTGCAGGCGGCTAGTGCCGAGTGCGGCCAGGATCGACCGCCACCCTGGGTCGTGGGAAGGATGGAACGAATAACGACTGATATATGGCCTCAGTCTTGCAAATGCCAAGAGATGCCAAGTGATACTCCGAGTACCAAGCAAGTTGCCATGACTAAATATACGAATGTGGCGAGCGCCGAACGGTTAAGCACCTTCTTATAAAAGCTTAACTCGATTCCACAGATGACCGAATGCGCATAAGTGGTCAACTCCCAATCCGTTAGAGGTCTATACGAGCGAGTACTTGTACGAACTTCTAACATGCACATGCGGCCCTAACCTAATGCTTGCGGCAGGCTAGGCTCTAGGCTGCACGACAAAGGGCGCTGTGGCGCGCGGGGACATTCCTCTAGAAGAACGCTAGAAGGAAGAAAGAACTTCTAGAAACCGAGTCAGGACTGAAGTAAGAGCGGGAGGGTGCTGATTACTTTTGTTTCCATAGCGGTTAGCGGTTTGGTTGTCTCTCACAGAGAGATTGTCTTGTGATCGAGTTCCAACCCAGCCGGTCACCAGGTTCCATAATAATACTTATACTGGACCCCACCGGTACGACTGTTTAGCAATCATCGCATGCCAAGAGAACCTAGAGTCTTACCCGTAGATTTTCGTGCGGCTCAGTTTCAGTTTCAGCCGCTCGGAATCAAGAGACTCGGACTCCAAAGCCGACTACAAGCGGGCGCCGGGTATACGCCCACTCCCCACAAAGTCAAGACACTTTGCTTCACCCAGCTACAGTCTCCTAGGCTCTCCATGTTCATAAACTCGGAACCGTCAAGTCGAATTCGTAAATGGACAGAATCCGAGAAGCTGACAGCAGCGAGGGCAGGCACCAATCCGATCAAAGCATTCGATTGTTGGCCGCCGGCGTATTACTCCGTATTACGTGCATATTGTTCTAGAAGGGCACTTGCACTGCAGCCGTACCGAGTAAACTGTGCCTGTGGAGCTTCGCGCCAGATACTGTGGAGAACCTCCCAAACCACCTTCCCCATCTCGACAGTCCCAACCGTGCCGCCCAGGTCGCTGCAGGGATTTGTAAAAAGAATGCAGGAAGTCAATAAGTAGTCGGTGGAAAGTTACCGCGTTCTTAATTCCAACCTATATCCTTGGCATCGAAGACCTTCCCGACGGCTCGGTCAATCACTTCAGCTCCTTCCACAAGACCGAACCAATATGTCAGCATCATTAAAGCTGACAGATTCGTTGCGATGGGTGGCTTCCTTTGGATAGACTTATAGATTCCTATACTTTTCGAGTCCTTCCTAATGCTTGACAGCGAGACAGAAATCAAAAGACCAACAGACCTAGCAATTACGCTACTGACATGCGGTAAGATATCTCCAAATCTGCTTACCATCAGTCCATTACCACCAAAAATCATTGTCAACTCACTTGTTGTCTGTAAGCACGACCCCGTTGCAGGTCCGCGGATCATTCATCATCAACATCGCTACACTGTCTGCCAATTGATGGCTCAACTTGATCTGCAGATAACTTTTGCAAACAGTTCACTCACAACCCTCCTCTAAAGCCTGCTGCTCGAGAGCACATTCGTCTTGTCACACCTAATGACCTGCTTGGGTGGGTTGTGTAGTAATGCAAGAGCAGCAGCGACATGCGCTTGAGCACCGCCGCAGTTCTCGCGAGGTGAGTGAGTGACTGGGAAGCAAAGCGGCTGGCGTAGGTTGGCAGAGGCCTTGAGTTCGTAGCGCAGACTGAGGACGCTTTGCTCAGAGCGGACTCTGCCTGCTCCCCCTATCCATTACTCATCAATATTCTGTAGGAAGCAGGAATGCGGTTTCCAGCTTACCATTTCTGCCCATCAAGACTTCCGAATAGCACTGCATCACTTTTCTTGCAGGCTTGAGGATTTCCCTGTGAGTGCTACACCATGTTTGTCGATGCTGCAACCGCCCATAAGAGCTTCCTCGTAGTTTGATATTGACGTCTGAGTGGGCTGAGATGAGGTCAAGGCTTTTGGTAGCCTCGAGTATGATTCGGGGCCAACGGCGTCAAGGAAGAGGACGAGATTGAGTATGAAAGCCATAGCGAGTAGACGTGATCCTTTGATTTGCCTGAAGAAGAACGAAAAGTCAAAGTTTGAGAAATGTTGGAGGCTCGAGATCTCAAGTGGTAAGGTGGGTTGGTAATCGAGGGGTAGTGGGGTAAATGTGGGGTCCAAGAATGACTGCTTGATTCACAGTTGTATTGGCTAGCTCTTCCTATCCCTGCCTCGCATAGAACCCTCAATATATCCTGCAATCATAAGTCAAACGTCAACAAGAGCATGGAAACATTCCTACCAATGATTATGGTATGGACGGGGGCTAATCTGGCTTCGAATAATACTTTGTGGGTTTCGAGCCATGCGTGGGAGAAGGATGGCAAGCTATTGAAAAGTCCTAATATCAGAGAAACATCATATAAATCGCCTCTGAAGATGAACCATGTAGTAGACAATCTATATTTCTGTATCAAGTCGACTTGGTTGGAGTTGGTGGTGTGATTTGGACGCCTGGAACAGAATCCCCAGTACTGGCCTCGGCATCGACATCTACTCCAGAAGATTGTGTAGGACTGTCCTCGGCTGCCATGTCTATAAGATCTTCTTCCCTACTGCCACTGCTGGCGTTCTCGATATCGCCGTCGATTATTTCCACAGGAATAGGAGGTAATGGCCTATCGAATCCCGCCCCTGTCTCCAATGCCTCGTTCTCGTACAGGAGTTGTGCCCTCCTCTCCGCTAGTTCCAATAGTATGTACCGGTCTTCGCGGATTCGAGCCTTCAGCAAGCGAGCTATCGTGATATCGTTCCGGCCTCCTTGGGTACAGCATCTAGCAACCAAAAGGAAGAAATGGATGATCCTAAAACGTCCATGTTAGTAGGTTGGGATCTTAAGCCTCGGGTCCAGACTTACGCAGCCAGAAGACCCAGGTTCACTGCCACCAATTCAACTACCAAGAGCCTAAACATCTCGATATCGCACTTCTTATACAGCTCCTCATCGTTCCAATGTCCGTCACACAGTCTTCTATCCCAAAGCGCTCCAATCATATTCAGCACCCCAAACGCGATCAGCATGCCCCAGATCCCAAAGTCATACACCATATTGAAGGGCCATAGCGCATTGTTGGTTCCTTTGAATGCGGCCCGCAGGTTGAGCGCGGTCCAGATGACATTCACGCCTAGCAGAATCCAGACGCTCTCCATACCAAAAAAGTATTTCTCGTAGCTGTCCCGCATTTGCTGCTTGTGGTATTCGTCAAAGGGCGCATTCCTTACAATTATGTATCCCCATGTTGCGCAGGCGAACCCGCCAATGGAGACGGCGAGGGAGAGGGAGTAGAATATGATGAGGTAGAGAGGGTCTCTCTCCTTTCGCGTTTCCTGGTCGAGGTATTCATCGACGGGGTCTATCGGGTCCGGATTGAGAGGAGAGGTTTCTGCGGACATTTTTGGATGCAGACAATTGGGTAGATCCAGGCGCAGGAAAAGAGGCAAGTCAAGTTTGGGGGCGGCCGCTCCAGTGTGTCTGTGCTCCACACAGACCAAGCAAAGCAAAGCCAAGCATCAATAGGGGCCAGGGTATTAATATCAACCCTCTAATCGGAAACAAGCAACCATTCTTTTATCTATTCAATCACTAACGGCTTTTTTGCAAACATCGATGTTTTAGCACATCAAGTGATTGTATTATAGGTGATTGGTGGTTATTTATGTGCAAGGGATTCGGGCAGACCTTGCATCCTTATCCAAGCTCAGATATATCACAACACCACCTCACCAGGAGGTCAGCTCCCATCCCGAACCAGTATACAACAACACTTACATATAGCCTTCTTTTGTGTATATTGACTTCTTCCTCTTCTTCCTCTATTAATCGCAAGCACTTTCTAGCAGGTTCCGTTGGCACAGCATGCCGCCGAACTGGCGGTGCAACCATCCTCATTACAATCCTATACGAATCATTAACTCAATGTAGCAAGATGAGGATAGTACGAGGAGCATACGCAGCCAGCTCGACCAGCAAGTAGCATGTCGCGATCAGATATTGCAAGTAATGGAAAGGCGATGGCTAGCGATGAGCACAAGGCGATGATGATGATTGAGGCGCGCGTTTTGATTTGATTGAGAGGAGATTGATATTATCAATACTTGATCGGTGGTTCAATTTTAGTAAGTCTTGGACATACTGAAGAACTATTTGATGATTTGAAATGAATTACTAAGCGGTGTATATGCCGACTTTTATACTTTTCTCCTATCATTATAAGTTAATCCTAGAATTCTCAACGACTTTCAAATCCTGACCAACCTTTCTATAATAACAATGTTTCAATTTGCTTCAAGGTTCCCCCTTTACCAATTTAATTATTTCATTACCTATCTTCTAGGGGTTTTATCTGTCATATTCTATGAATAGTGGATATATATTAAAGAGGTTACTATACGCCCCCTTATGAAAACTGCATCCTGATCCTAAAGGATATGAATGTTCCTATAAGTGGAAGCTTTTCTTGCAGATTATGAGACTTCTTTACTGTTTCCTTGCATTCTATATAGGAAAAGGGGGGCTCCTTGAAACTTCGTTAAATAAGCGATTTACGTAGGGGTCCATGCTTAGCTAGGGTGGCATTTTCACAATATTCTTATAGTATCAAGGCCTGTCTTACTATCTTTGATTTGGATGTTGATGTTTCGCAGTAGAGACTACGTGCTTTGCTGAGTAGGTTCACCCGGTTTACCAACCGGAAGATATATTGAGTATTTAGTTGTTTCGATAAGTAAAATGCGGACGATTTATCTGCGAAGCGACTTCTAACCTGCTATTATCCCTGTAATACCTGCTATTAAACCCGTAACCCTGTAAAAACCAAGCCAAGAACCACAGTTTACAGAAACAGGCTTCTTAAACATCCATATACGTCATAACAACCAGCCACAGAACTTGAAAGCACGGCCACATGTTTATAAGAAATGATGATCTCTGGAATGTTAGATCCTCCTTCTCTAACATCACTTGAAAATTATCACACATAGACCAAAGAATCAATCATGGAAGCCATCAAAAACGCAACCGGCATGGGCTCAGCCTCAGCCTCAGAACACACCGAAGAACAAAAGAAACAAATCTACGACGGCCTCTCTGATGAGCAGAAGAAGAAGCAGACATACACGGAATGGGCCAAAGAAGCCTACAACGACCAATACGAAAAATGGATGCCTTGGATCGAGGACCAATATCTTAGATGGTTCGGAACAGACAACAAAGCTTCCTACGCTACCAAAGGTGCTTTTTCCCCCTCCATGTTGAACTATATCCTAATATGAAGTGCAGATACCCTCAACCAGACCAAAGTCACCGGCATTCCACAAGTCGACCAGATCCAAGACGACGTCAACAATCTTATCGGCAACCAAGTCGGAAAGAATGGAGTATTTGCACCCATTGGGAACATGACATCGAAAGAGGGCTTCAACCGAATGGAACGTGGAGGGAAGGATGACACGGGCACAGGCTCGTACGGTGGTCCAGCATCAGGTACGACGGATCCTATGATCAAGAATGCTCAGGGGGCTGGAGAGGGCATTGCCAACGGTGCTCAGAGTGCTGGGAGTACGCTGACCGATGGCGCGAAAGGTGCGGGTGGATATGTGGGTGGGTTGCTGGGTGCTGGGAAGCAGGAGAAGTGATGTGTTTTGAACACTGTCAGTAATAACGAGATGTATGATGACGGAGTTTATACTATTATTTGATTTGAGTTGAATACTCTCCTGCTCAGTTCAATATACCAACAATATGTGATAATGTTTCGATTTGAATGAGAAGGTTCTGGTTACCTAACAATTCTGGGACCAGGTTGTTGTTCGCCAAAGCCTATAGTTTCAGGGGTCAGCCCTATAGTTATGGGGCTGACACGCTAATTGCGGGGTAGAACTCAGGGGCTGGACCAGCGAGTAATACATGATATCGATTGCACTAGACGCCGAAGCAGATGAAAGATGTTCATATGGAATCTAACTGTTGGCTATTGAGAGCACAATCCACTCGGTATCTTACGCCTTGTTCTTCTCGCCCCTAAGATGTTCCTCCAGAGAAGTCGGCTTCCTGAACTGGTCCAGAATAGTAATGTCTGGATTTTCCCACGGACCCTTACTAGCAACCACTGCCGCCGCCTCCCACATATATTCAATATATCTAGCCCTCCCCTTCTCCATTCTCAGCCTGGCTAATTCCACCTCGAGATCCTCTACACTCCCCTCTCTCGTAACATCAACTGCAACTCCATGTACTTTCTCATACACCGCCGCGAGCTCCTGTACAGTAGTTGATCCCGAACGCACCCTGAAGAAGCCACCCTCTCCAGCTTGTACACCCTTCCCATAGAGCAGAATGTCAATTGTATATTCCGCAGCATCAGCTTGGGTGCTCCACGGCCATTTGTTGGTCTTCCCATCATCCCCCCAGTACCTCATGCGTGGCTTCTCACCACCCCTGTCAAACCCTCCCGGCCCATACGGTGTATACAGAAGATCTGCAAACAGCCCGGTAAACACGTAGACAGGGCGGATGGAACTAGTAGTTGCGATCTGATGCTCAAACGCAATATGGTTGTTGTAGTGCTCAAAGTCGCCAAACTTGATATTTGTCCAATCGCGGCTCCAGGACGAAGCGATGAATATCTTGATGTTGGCTCGTTCGGCCGCGCGCAGGAGGAGAAGATGGCCGTCAAGGTCTAACACCGGGGTTGGTGCGTATGCGTTGATGACTGCATCCACCCCGCTGACAGCCTTTTCGAGAGCTGGGATGTCGTAGTATGAGGTGCTTTTGATGAACGATTCGAGCTGTGAAGAAGTTCGGGACTGAGGCTGTCGGGATTGCGACCTAGACCTCGGACTGAGATTCCTCTTGAAATGGCAACATTAGCCAGTCGTTGGCCGAGAGTTCCAGTGATCCCAGCGATTAGAATAAGCATGGCGAAGAGATGTGTTTGAATTTGCTTAAGTTGTGAATGATATGAAGAGTATTTGGGAAAGCTGCAGCGAGTGACCTCCCATTATATGTGATCTTTTTGAATTGGATTTCTAATTCTTGGTGGTGATCTTTAATCCGGACGACGATGGTAAGAAACATTTAGAAGAGCAACACGGAGTACCAAGTTTGCCGAAAAATGAGAGAAAGAACCAATAACTCCGAGACTGACAAAGCATAAACAGCCGGGATGAGAAAATGAATCCCGAGCATTCCTTTTCGCCCTTGACACCTGTAAGCATGTGTATTGTTTCCGGCTTGATGCAATCCAAGTCTTCCCCACTTGGTCGGTAAGACAAAACCACCCCCTCCAACACCTCTGGGCCCCAAATAAAGACAGGTACAGAGAAGGAACTTCCCTTAAATAGACAACAAAAGGACTGGGCGAGCATAATGATTGGTGGAGAACATTGGAGAATAATAGTATACTGGCGGAAGTCCAAACCATGGGTATATCCAAGCTTTCTTTCAGCTTTAGCCTCCCTCCCTTCTAGCATCACAAATAACCACATATCTATTCTAAATGAATTTGACAAACGCCTACCTGTCGATCCCATGCAATGCAGTGCAATTTACCCAACCCTGGCGCAAACCACTTAATCATCTGAATTCCTATCACTATCATCGCTCTCACTCAAATCAACCTGCTTCTTCCTGATATCCTCGGTCATCTCCCGATATGTACTCCAACTCAAAAGCAAGAACGCCGCTATAATCAAAATCCCCCCAGCAATCGCAGCAGGAGCTAAAGGAACGCCTGTCCATAGCCAGTCTACGATGGCGACCAGAAATATTGTGAGCAGTGCAGCGACGCTGGAGAGCACGGGCGAGGTGAGACTGATAAGTACGAGAAAACTTCCAGAAAAGGTCGCATTGGAGAGGACGGAGATGAGGAGGAGCCAGGCTGTGTTGCCAGTTGGTAATTCGAACTTCTCTAGGCCTGTGAAGTGTAGGATGGGAAGCGGAAACCATAGAACGAGGAGTGTGAACGAGCCGATTAACGAGCCGAAGGTGTTGGCAAAGATCATTCCTCTCCCTGGACTTATTCCTTCCGGTGGACAGGCAAGTCTCTTGTATAGTACTTCGTAGAACCCGTATAACACGCTCCCCACACCAATAATGAGATTCCCGAGTAATCTATTACTGGCTTCTTTTTCCTCTCCTCCGCCTACGGAGCCCCCAGATTTCCCACCGTGTTTCGTGGGTTTTGAGTCTCCGTACGCTACGGTCAAAACGCCTACAATAGCCACCAAGACTGCAAAGGATTTATCGAAGCGAAGTTTCTCTTTCAGAATAGGGACACTGAAAGCATAGGCGAAGAATGCGGAGCAATTGTAGATGGCCGTGAGATCTGACGGCGAGGTCAAATTGACAGCCACGTACCAAGATCCCCCTGCAACCGTCAGGGCGCAAGTAACCAGCGCCGTTTTCCGCAGTATGTATGGGATTGGAGAGTGTTGGCCGCGAGGGATAGAGAGGTCTTGTAACTCAATCATTTGGGCTGTAGTTCGAACGAGGTATACGTGTCGGCGCCAGAAGGTATGCCATGGCATATTCCATTTCTGGAGGCGGAGACAGAGGAGTTGGAAGGGCCATAGCAGGGACCAAGAGCCGTGTGTTAGGTATCTGGGGCAGATAGTCAGTATTTGCCTTTCCATGAGGAAAAGGGAGGGACTCACAGCATACAATACGCCTTATTCCACCCCATCTCATGCTGGATATAAACTGCCGTCTCGGTCTGAATAGTGAAACTGACCAAGCTCAACCCTAGGAAAAAGGCAGCATATGTATACTTCTTCCTCGTTGCAAGCTTCGCCTGCGTGTCTGGACTCCTGCTACGCATGGTTGATCGCCTCGTGAACAATGACGGACGTTCTGGAGCTTCGGGAGTATTGTAGCCACTTCCTCTGCTTCGCCCGCGTGCTTCGACATCCGAGTCTTTGCGTAGGAGGGGTTGATGAGAGCGCCCATCTGTCTGTCGGTGAAGAGGGCGTCGGTCGTCCATATCTGTATCTTTGCCTTCGTGTTCAACCTCGGCGTCCCAATCACTAAAATCGTCGTCGTCGGGGAGGGTATGAAGAGGCTCTTCTCCCTTGGAGGCCTCGTTGTGATTGGGGTCAAGGGAGACAGTTCTGGAGAGGGAGAGGGAGGCGGACACGGGCGTTACAGGTCTTTGCTGTGCATTTGCGCTGACTGGAACCGGATGACTGCTGTGAGACATCCACACGGTACGAAGGGATGAAGATATACCTAGCCAAGACGGTAACTGCAAGGTAAATGTGATTTATGCACGAGGCTGTAAGAATGGCTGTCAGGAGTGGGATGAAAGACACAGTTGCAGTTGTTGGTAGCTCGCCCAGCCAATCGTAGTGATGAGATGGACAAGCCTTTCTCCAGATAAGGGCCTATAGTGGAGAACCCCACGATTCAGTCCATCACGTGGGGGTATAGTTACAAGGATTTACTGGTATTCTATCAATTTCTACATGCAAGGCAACTAATTTATGGTGGTGTGATGTTGTTAAATTAAGAGCTGTAGTCATGTAGGCAGATATACGGTGTATGATGTCGAGTGGATGATATCGAGCTTCTTGATGATGTAGTAATAAGTTTCTACGAGTCCCCTCGGTGCTCGCAAGCTCGCACCGGAGGGGCCTCGGGTAGATTAAGCATCTTTTATCACATGTCTAGATCTCTGTAAAGGGTTAAAATCTGAATCTATAAAGGGGTAAAGTCTGAAATGCGGCCGTAATAGCATAATAGTATAGAGATAATAGTAAATAATAACCTATAAAAGTAAATAGAACTATACTAGACTACAAGTATAATTCCTAATTTAGTAAGGTTAGGTAGGTATATCTACTTTTCTTTCGATCTATTTTTGCTTCTTCTTTCCTTTCTCTTTAGTAGCCCCTAAATAATCAACTACGTACGTATAACGTTATAGACTATACACGTATATACTATATATAGCTAATAGTCTATAGGATATTAAGCTTTATATCTATTAACCTGCCTGCTAGGCCTGCAACTACTACTACTACTACTACTTTACCTAGTCTTATAACTGCTACTACTACTACTACTTTGCCTATTCTACCTCTTGCAAATATAAGTTCTACTATCCTAAATTATAGATCCTAGACTTGTAACTAATAGTATATAGCCTACTATTATAGCTATCCTACATATGCCTCCTAGCTGCTAATCTATCATAGTAGCTAGCCTGCTAGCTCTTCCTCTATTCTACTAATCTGAACTTCGCCCTAGCCGTAATATTACTATAGCCTATAGCTCGAACTTTGAGGTATAGCTTAGCTAGGCGGCTAGTCAAGTTATATCTTAGGTATATAAGCATTATACGGGTAGTAGTAGTTGCTAGACCTTATATATTATGACCCTAGGCTATTTTAGAAGAAGTTATACTAACTGCTACTATAGTAATAAAAGAAGTCGCTATTTATTCTATAAGTTAACTATTTATTTTCCCTTAAGTTTATAGACTACTACTAATATATTACAGCTTCTAGGCCCTACTTCTATCTTTGCAGATCTTCTTACTACTACTACTACTACTGTACTAGCTCCTTCTAGCTAACCTTTAGGCTATTACTCTTGCTATACTATCCTAGCTATACTTAGCAAGTACCCCTTCTAATCTCTATTACTATTACTACTACTACTATCCTCTACTTGCCTTAAAGAGCCCTCTTGCAAATCTTGCTACTTAGACCTAGTTGTTCCCTATCCTCATATATCTGCCTAGGTCGCTCCTAGTAGACCCTAAGTCTATAAGTACTCTCTAATTAATCCTTTATATATTTTATAGACGATTCTAACCTAATATAAGCTTACTATACTACTATTCGGCTGCTATATGTGCCTACTACTTTATAGTTCTATTTAGGGAGTTGGTAGAGCTATATAAAGAGGAAGTAGAGGTAGAAAAAGAGAAGGAGAAAAAGATCTAAGAGGTAGAGGAATTAGAGCTAGAGCTAGAGCTAAGGGTAAGATAGGGACGGTTGCTAAGTATAGAGTTATAAATCCTATTAAGGGTCCCTTACTTAAGGGTATATAATAGATAGGAATGAAAAGTAAATAATACCTACAAAAGAGTATATTATATAAGAAAACCTAAGTATTAAAGATCTTATAATACTTCTAGCTAGACTATATTAATAGTTATCTCTTTATCTAGAGGAAGAAGAATCTATAGACTACTTATAGAAGATACCTACAAGACTACTATATAAAACTACCTATAAGAGAAAACCTATATCTATAAATCTACCTTAACTATATCAAAAGACTACCTTTAGGCCTTATTAATAGTTATTATAAAGTAAACGTAGACTAGAAACTACTTATAAGTTAATATAAAGGTAAGTTCCTTCTTACTTAAAGAGAGTTTAATCTAAGGAATTATCTATAACTCTCTATTAAAGTCCTTCTCTAGTAGACGACCCTTAATATAATAGTTCTATAGCTTTATAATAACTATCTAGGACCTATTATAAAGACCTTCCTTTAGATTAAGATTCTGTAGAAGTATTATAGATATGCTAACCTTTAGGCTTAGCTAGGAAGAAGGTAGAGATAGAAGATTAATGCTCTATAAGTACTTAGCTAGAAGCTCTATAATCTCCTTCCCTTTAGCTAAATCTATTATCTTAACTGAATTATAGGTCTATAACCGGCTAGGAAAGCGGTCTAAGATAATTAAATTTAGCTCTACTATAAACTAGTTAAGAGGTAAAAGAAGGACGTAATTATAGAAAGGAGATTCAGTAGTAAGCAAGCAGGAGAGTAGCTTATCTAGATATACTATACAGATTAGGTCTATTGTTATAGATATCCGTAAGATATAATTAGAGATTTCTACCTTACTATTTAATGTAGGCGTATAGGAGAGCTTACTAATCTATTATATAAAGCCTTGATCCTATAGGCTAGTTGCATTCTAGACCTATATATTTATCTATAAGTGTAGATAGTAAAGTTTCAGCTAGATAAATGAGCGCTATAATAAGGCCTTTATAATATTAGCCTATAAGCCTTACGGAATAACTAGTAAGATCTACGCGAAATCCTCTCTAAGTAGAATAGAAATACTACTAAAGAGTAGATTATCTATAATAGACTATAAATTGATAAAAAGGTAGTAGATAACCTTAAAGTAGTACTTATATTATATTAGCACCTTATCCTAGATAATTAGATTAACCTTCTTTAGCTCTATAGCTAGTAGGCTTAACTTAGAAATAGAACTAATAGATAACTTATTTAGATTAATAGGAATCTTAAATATAGAGTAGGAGGTCTATCTATTTAGGAGAAGTAATACTATAATACCTATAGAAGCTATATAGAGTACCCGTTTCTCTTGACTATAGAAGTAGTAATAGAGGGTCTTATATAAGAAGGTCTTTCTAGTCCTACCTAGGCCTTAAAGGTAGAAGTAGGCCGTTTACGGGTTATCTATAATAGCCTAAGTAATTATCTAGAAGTATACTTACTAGTCTACATTTAGCTATACCTATATCTTAGCTGCCTAGTATTAGTTTATAGCCTGCTACTCTTGTGTAATTGTATCCTAGTTTAGGGCTAACTAATTAAAGACATTTTCTAGAAGGCTAATATCTATAAGAGAGTACTATAGGTCCGCAAGGCTATCTATAATAGACTATAGACTATAGTTAGACTCTAGATCTATAAGAACTAAGGAGAAAGAGGCATATATATTTCGAAGGCAATAAAGCAAATCCTTATAAAGAGAAATACAGTAGCAGGTCTAGATAGCTAATAGGTTAGCAATTAGGTTCTAGTAAAGGCCTGTCAAGAAAAGGGACTATAAACCCTATCTAGAAGTAAAGATAACTACTTTATCAAAGTAGTTATACTACTTTAGATCATTTTCGGCTAGCCTATAGGCGATGTAGGCTGTATAGTATATTAGGTAATAGATACTATCTATAAAATATAGCTCTTTAAAAAACTAGGGCCTATAAACTTTAGTTAAGAGTAGCTATAAGTAGAACTGCTTGCTTAAAGTCGGATTATAATAATATATATAGCTAATCTTTATACTAATACCTTGCTAATGTAGCTCCTATAGATATGCCTTATCATCTTATATAAACTAACCTAGGAACTCAGCATATAAGTACTACTAGCCGTCCGTAAACTGTTTATTATAGAGGAAGAATACTATTAGCTTCGTCTAGGCCTAGTAAGCCCTAGCTTTAAGCTATATAGGAGTCAAATCTAGTAGATAGTAGACGGCTTACTTCCTAGGAAAGTAAACTAGAAGGTACTTAATAGGTAGAAACTACCTATATATATAAAACTTGAAGATCTACTAGACTACTTCTAAAGGCCTAATATACTATCTAGAGACGTAATAGGTGATCTTATTATTTAGAGCGCTAACCCTAGCCGTAGTACGGTCTAAGCCCTTATAGATATACTTGTAGATATACTTAATAGCTTAGACTATAGCGTATATCTTAATATTCAAATAATAGCTATATTTCTAGAGAAGCTATAGGTTATATAGAATAACCTAGTAGTTATTAAGCGTAACCGTTTTACCTAGGCAGTTTGGTTTTAGGACTATAATAATATTACTATTATCCTAGTAGTAGTATTACGGGTAATTATCTTTATAGATAACTATCTCAAGTAAAAACGGCTTTAGGAAGCCCTTACTATAGACTAATAGACCGTTAGGAGATAAATAGACTATATATAGAGTATTAGGATTATGCTCCTTATAGGGCCTATAAATCATATAGCCCGTAACTGCCTCGCGAAGCCTAGGACCTATTTCTAGTAGAGGAAGCTTAATACAAATAACCTTATTAACCTGTTTAGCTATAATAAAGGGCGCCTTAGCTGTAAGCTAAAGAAGAGTATATGTATAAGGTAGACTATGCTTCTAGTACTCGATAGAGTATATATAAGCCTAATATAGACTAAGAATACCCTTTTTTAGATCTATAAGAAATGCTATAAACTTTAGATAAAAGACCTAGGCAATTAGATCTAGGCAATCGGTTAGTTGCTGACCTAGAAGTAGATTCTTAGTTATCTCTTTCTAGTAGGGATTAGCCGTAAAGGTAATAAAGAAGGTCGGCGTCTTATAATACCGTATAATAGCTATCGAGTCTTAGAATAGCTACTATATAAAGCAGTTACTACCTGTAAAGCTTGATAGAAGTATAACCTAACGGCCTAACTAGCTAGGATCTATATCCGTAATAGCTAACTAGTCTATTAGCCTATCGTAAACGTCTGCCTAGACCTTATCTTAATACTAACAGAACTAATCTAAAGTCGTTATCTCATAGGAAGCAAATATATTAATATAGTACTACTAAAAGAGATAGCTAGTATAGAAAAGGGGCAAGAACTCCTGCCTATAGATATAGAGATAGAAGTAGTAAAAGTAGTACTACTTAAGATAGGTCTTCTTCTGCTGATACTAATTAGACTATAATTCTATTCTATAGTACTAACTATAATTGCTATTTAGAAAGAGAAGGATATAATAGAGAGGTATATATATAGTATACATTAGGCTGATATAGGTTAGTAGCCGCTTATTTCTATGAGGGTTATAGACTATAAGAATGATATCCTAATAGGAGGCATCTATATACTTATCTAATAGAATCGTAGTAACCTTATTACTAGTTAGTAGGTTCTTCTAGTGATAGTTAGCCCTAATGTCTATAACTAGACGTATTTACGGATTGATCGCAAGCTAGAACTAGCTACTAGTAGGCTTAGCTAAGCGCTTATAGATAGTCTAGTAAAGTAGTAGAAAAGGATTGCATTCTATAAGTATATATAAAAGCTTAAGTAGAATCGTCTAGTTAAGATACAGGTATTAGTCTATCTATATATCCGTAGCATATATAGAATCATAAAAGAAGAGCTATACAAAAGCAAGTATAGTACTATTCTCTAGCTATAATAGGCCTTATAGATAGAAAAGCTTGCTATAGATCTAAAAGTACTTGATCCCTCCTTAGAGACTAATCTGCTTATCCTGATTATAGCTAACTAATGTAAATACTAGAGTAGAATTATACTAATAGATATCGGTCTAGAAGTTGTATATCTATATCGTTTAGTCTATAAAAAGCGCTTATAACTTGCATAGGAGAGGCTATAACTATAGTAGCTCTCTATCTCTAAGTATATAGCATAAAGAGAACTGCCTATCTTATATCTACTTGCTCCTCTAGTAGACTGCCTAGTAGTACTTACATTCTTCTATAAAAGGACTAATATAGTACTCTAGTAGTAGAGGGTTAAAATTTGATATAAATGCTATAGGAGAGTAGATAGCTGCCTATTCTATATTCTTATGATTCCTTCTTATCTATTCCCCTCGTACTACCTAAATCTCTTTACTCCTTACTACTTAGGTAGCTGTATATTCTTCTAGAGGGAGGTTAAGGTTGATTTGTAGATACCTAATAGGCTATACGTTATCCGTATTTAACTCCCCTCTCTCTCTAACTATTCGTATCTAGCCTAATTAAGTCTAATAGATATTTAGGTCGATATTTGAAATCTACTACTACTACTAGTAGTCCTATAGATAGAAATCAGTTAGTAAGAGCTAGTAAAAAAGAGGGAAAGCATATATATAGCACTATATATACGTCTTATACTAATTACCTCTTAGCTATAAAGGGAAGTCCGTAGTAGGGTATATCTGATTATAGTAGATATACTATTAAGTAGGAGAAGAATCTATATCTATATAGATAGATAGTAAAGAAATAAGGAGAAGAAAGGAAGAGAAGAAGAGAGGAAAAGAAAGTAAAATGAAAAAGATATAAGGCCTATAAAATTAAAGGCCTATACTAAAGGTCTAAGCTGAAGATACCTAGTATAGATTATAGATAGAGAATTTTAATATAGATATAATCTACTAATACTTAGACTATTTATAAGATATCCGCAAATTAAACCTATTGCAAAGAGAAAATAAAAAGAGAAAAGGAGTAGGAAAAAAGAAGTAAGAAAATGCTTAGATAGATTTCTAACGGTCTATTTTCCTCTAATCGCTCCGACTCTAACTCTAATTACACTCCTACTACGAAGCGACTCCAATCATACTCCTACTATGAAGCGACTCTAATTATACCCCTACTGCGAAATTCGGGACTACTCCGGCAGTTAGTAGTAATATATATAGAAAAGAAATCTGATACAAGTACTAAAATCTATATACATTGGTACTAAAAATCGGTAGAAAACGACACCTGCACGTGACCTTAGGAATACTAAAATTGTAGTACTACCAAATCGCAACGGCTTTATAGCTTTACACTTTAATTTATACTATAAGCATGCATTGCCTTTATTACTCTAGCTGCAGCTATCTACGCCCGATTTATTACTATAGATTTGACCGCTCTAGATTTAAAGTAGCTATATGTGATATTTGCTAGGCGCATTAAGCTAAAATCTATACGTCAAGAAAGGGAGTATAGGAAGGGGCAAGAGAGCAGTAGGTAGAGGGGGAAAGAGCAGGAGAGTAGGAGGGAGAGAGAGAGCTAGAAGAGGGAGAGAGAAAGCAGGAGAGAGGGAGAGAGCAGGAGAGAGGGAGAGAGTAGAAGAGGGGGAGAGATCAGGCAGGGGAGCAGAGAGGAGCGGTAGAGCAGGAAAGGGGGAGAGAGAAGGAGCAG
>QGMI01000679.1:0-21768 GCA_007821535.1 Lachnellula occidentalis | reverse complement strand
GGAATGGGATGGAGGGGATGGATGGGATAGGATGGGATGGCATGAGATAGATGGTATGATGGATAGATTCGCAGCATAGGGAGGGTATACATTATTACGTACACGAATGGCATTGATCGAACATTAATCACATATATATCACTTGATCTTCATGGTGGCATATACATCTAACTTTATGCATTTAGCTTTTGATATCAGCTATATGTAAATGCAGTGCAGTCTGACCTTTGAGATTGCACCTACCAGCCAGCCAGCCAGACAGCTAGTATAATGGAGACCCTCTTTATCTTTACCCAATGCCTAAGTCTGTATATTATTATCAAGCTTTGATTTGTTATTATGTAGCTTTGCTTCATACAAGTTACAACGTGCAATTACCAAAGGTGAACAACAGCTTAGGTACTCCTCAATCCATATAAATGCTCCTTGGAGCTTATCAGCCTCAATTCAAGGTTAATGGATAAAGGTTCGGGCTCGAGATCAAGCTGTACTCGAGTATAATTTCTAGCTCCATCCCTTAAAGGCTTCTGCGCATATATATACTATTGCCGAGGTGGGTTCCATCCTGTGTATACCTCAAGGGCGTCTGCATTTTCCTCGCTGTGGTATTAGGCTGTGAAATCTTCTCGTAGCTTCCTTGACAATCCGCTCGCTCGCGTATATTGAAGGGGAGGGGTCTAAAGCTCTACGTGATGATACTCTCTTCGCTTCCCCTATAGTAAGAATAAGAGGGGGGTGCCGCGGGGTAAATGACCCCGCAGTTGAGATAACTCAGCACGCTACGAGTAACTGGTGTAACAGACGCGTCGCGTCTCACCAGTTTCATCTTTCAAAAACGCGTTATATGCTGCTCGTTATTAGCTGCATCGTTCCATCAACTGTCTGCTACTCGTACCAGCTTCCCCATTCTTCACTCTTTAGTACGACACGCTATGCTATAATCAACTCTTCAAGTGGATCACAAGTACGGAAACATTAATGCAGTACCTGCTACGTTGGCAACTATCAGCATTATTATGGGCATCCCGGGGTAAGACATGCAATTGCCATCACCAATGATCATGTGCGCTGACAGCAATACTATATAGGCTCTGGGACAAGCTCGGGCAAGGAGAGGTTATTGAAATAGCTGCCTACGCCGCTCGACACTTCGAGCAGCACAAACGGCCTTTGCGGATCGCGGTTGATGAAGCTATATGGAGATATAATTTCTATCTTCCTCCGTCGACAGTTGCTCGGATATGTCTGAGTAAGTTTACTAGTTCCTCCCCTTTTGAAAACGAACTCCTTCTGATGCTTGGAAAGAATGCCCTGAAGCGAATCCGAACGAAAAGAATATCTTATGGCGCGTCCTGCAGCTGCTGCGGCTTAATATCCGACTTGTCTTTGTGACGGATGGGCCGCGCAGGCCCAAGAAACGGAATCTCGATATACACTATGGAAACAACGATAACGAGACGGGGCTTCTGCGAGAGATGCTGCAACAGCTTGGTGTGCCATGGCATCGAGCTCCAGCAGAAGCAGAAGCAGAATGTGCAATGCTACAGAAGCTGGGGATAGTTGATGCTGTATGGACAGAAGATTCTGATGCCCTAATGTTCGGCGCCACAACAGTAATTCGATTCTGTCACAAGCCGGCTGGTGGCAAGCCGACGAAAAACAATCTCAAAGTCAGAGTCTACCACTCCGAGGAGATTACAAAGACATACCCCTGTTTGGATCGAGAAGGCATGGTCCTATTTGCCGTTTTGTCTGGCGGCGATTATAATACTGTTGGCTTGCCAAATGTTGGGCCTGAAGGCGCTCTTGAAGCTGCCAAACAAGGCCTCTCGCATACACTCTGCCGGGCATCTGAGAACGGCACTCTCCAAGCCTGGAAGGAGGAACTTCAGATGCATCTGGTCAATACCGGAAGTAAAGTCCGAGTCCCAGCGGTCTTCCCCGATCCAGGCCACGTCAAGTGCTACAATAAGCCCTTGGTATCCTTCACACGGATTCTCAGAAATCTTGAACCGCAGTGGTGGAATATGACATTCGGGGACGCCTTGTGGGATCTTCTTCTTTACAGGTTTAATCTCTGGCTTCCGGACTTTATCCAGCTCGTCGCACCAATCTTTCTTGTCAGATCTTTGGCACAAACCTCGCCAGGCCAAGAAGCAAGTAATAGCTGCTATCAGATCCTGCACGTCAAGCATAATGATAAAATGCAATCAGAAGTATCTTTCATCCTCTCTGCAGTCATGACCTGGGACTTGTCCAAAATGGTCGCAGAGTTCACAAGGGATCGTCGTCAGCAACCCCCAGAAAGAGTTGTGGTTAAGGAAATCCTGGATTGCATCCTCCAACATGGCATTCCTGATGTGATGAAAGGCGTCGAGCGCCAACCGATCCCTGGCAAGAAGAAGGGGAAGGCATCAAAGGACCATACCGATGATACCACTGCTATCCCCCATGAGCCACTGAAAACTGGCAATAAGCGGGAAAGAAAATCCAAAACTACAGTCCAAGACTCGGCAGTGAATGAGAATGAACAAGTCAAAAGGAGAAAGCTTTCAACTTCTGACACGAGAAGCATCATTTGTCAGGACCCGCCAGCCCCTGCAACAAAGGAGAAACCAGTCACACAAAAGAGTAAAGTCATTGATCTTACGTCTGATAGCGAAGAAGACAACGTTCTCGCTCCATTGTCGCCGCTTTCACAGGCTCGGCAGGCACGCTTGCGCCATTTCGAGCCCAAAGTACTCAAAGTCAATGGGGGCACATCTGAAAACCAAGCAACGAATCATGCAACGGTTACTGGAACAGAAAATATGCAGGGACTCATAGAAGAGTTTCGGGTACCGGGTATAAAGTTCTGAAAGATAAGATTAGTGGCTTTCTCTAGGATGTCCCGAATTTCTGAATCGATTTCTCATGGCCTATATTCGATTTACGTCGCTCCGTTGCAACTAATCACATGAAAATCCACCAATGACCCCTCTGTCCCATTTTACATCCCCCCAAATTTTTCCAGGAGCATTTTCTTCGACACCTTGCAGTCCTGAAAGGCAGCACATCAGATCTAATGGTGAACTTTCGAAGCCGTCTCGTTGGGCCTATACGCAACTTCTGCCCGAAGCTGGATGCGTCCCTATGAATTGGCGAAGGCTCAATCGTTGCGCCAGACTGAGATTTGCGAGAGCGATTCTAGCAAATTCTCGAGGTTTCCAATCACACGATCATGACTGGCAAGAGGCTTGCCGTCTAGCTGTGAGCGCAACCATTCTGGATCGACTCGTTGCGTAGTACAGTCTCTCCCAATTAATGGACCATCGGGAACAGACACATACTGAGAGCTGTGCATCACGTGCGCGGACAGGACAGCGTTCCAATCTAGTGGCAGAGCATCGAGAGCGGACCGCTGGGCCTTGGTTGGTATTTGGAGACCTAGATGGCTGGCTAGGAATCCGAAAAGAGAGGGATGGCGCTGGTTACCAAGAGAAGAGATCATAGTGAGTATTGAATAAAACAACACCCTAGCTTCTTCCCCGGAACTTCACGAGAGGGATTGTGACGCCAGCTTCTTATCCAGGAAACGAAGACAATTGTGAGCTGTCATTGCCCCCATGTATTGAACATCGATCTGCGTCAGGTCCTCACTAGGTGTCAGGACATTGGGCTCAACAAACACAAGGCGTTGGAAATCTATCGCTGTTTTCTGGCCAGTGACTGGTTCTCTGAGCTCTAGAAACTGAACGGACGAGATGCTAGAAACAACCAACGTGGTGTTGGCATCTTGTGGAGATCCTTGGCTATCCGTGTGGTAGTCAACGTCATAGAAAAAGCTGGTGTTGAACAAAATATTAAGGCTCGAAGGTTTCAGATGCGTAGCATTTGCCCACAGCGAATCCCTGATCTCCGGCGCCGGAAGAGCTGCGAGATAACTTTTATCAGCGCGAGAACCAGCATATTGTAACCAACCTGCCTTGCTTACCCTGCTCGAAAGTACTAACATTTCTAAGCAACGTCCTGATACAGTCCGAGAACCGCAAGGCTCTTCTATAATTCGTAGCTACGGCTTTCGCAGCTAGCTCCATACAAGAGCCGCATGGATCACTCCCATCACACTGTTTTACAGTCAACAATTTGCACATTGCCAGCTCCGTTGTATTCTCGAGAGTACTATACGTTATGCATGCACTACTTACTTACCTTTAGTCTTCAACCAGCCGCATCGAAGACATGCGCCCCGCTGCCGCACGATCGCTACTTCGGCCCGTCGCTCGGGCTCGAGTTTATTGCGAGGACGCGGGGGTTGCTTTGGTGAAGGCGTTACGCGGAAACAGGATAGTGATGTGTTGGGGACTGAGGACAAGGCCTTTCGCTTGCGGGGTGGGCGGGGATTGTTGTTGGGTTTTGGCATTGGCGGATGCGGTGTGTTTGTAGATACGAAATGGGATGGCTTGAACTTCGGAATGGATAAGACTGTTATAGAGAAAATATATGGCAGGATTGTGATTATAGTAACAGGTGAGGTCTTGTGTTGTATTCTAGGTAGTGAGGAGATAATAGTTATCCGAGATCCTGCTTATACGGCGCAGCGCTTCTGCCAATAGGGGGTCGGATGGCAGCCGCTAGGCATACGTTCACCGGAAGGGCCGCTTTGGGATTACCATGCTTATGCTCCAACTACCTCGATCAAAATGAATATTCAAAGAGTGAAAGGGGTAGAAAATGACGACGATAAGATGATTGACCGTAAGTCTGAAACTTGCGATGAAAGTTATTATATCATAGAGCAGATACCCGTATCCGCTAGATATTAACTCGAAAACCCTATATCTTAATCATAAACCAAGTTGATATATACAGACTAAAAGTAGTCGAGATATACAGCTTTTCACCGCGTGATGTACGTCGTGGCAGAGGGTTTAGTTTTCCTGTCAAGAAATGATTTTGCGTTGTTTTTTATACTAAAAGATTTGAGGGAGAACTATTCTATTCACATAGTTTGATAATGATGATAAAAGCGCTTATAGCTACAATAATGAACCAATAGATATCATTGATAGCAACTAAGCTCAAAATGACAAGATCTGGATACACGAAAAAGATCATAGACTACTAGTAAGCTGGGGATACATATAAGTTTGGTAGGCGTACTTATTGCCAAGGTTGCCGTAGAATCAATCTGGATTTTGCCAAATCTCTTTGCTAGACTTGAGAAACCTCTATTTATTACTATCTAAATTCGTAGTAGTGATTAAGCTTTTCTTGCGATAACTAAAGCCGTACTTCTTCTGATTGTATCTTGCTGAGTTTGCATGCTTAGTATTCTATGTCTATATTGACAAGAGTGATAAATATAACTTTGAAACTAATGAAAGTAGTAACTATGAAACATGCTATAATTTTGCTAAATATCAATTGTGTAGTAAGTGACGGAATTACTTAGGCTTGAAGCTTTGCCACGTTGGATCGGGATATGGTCGAGGGAGATGCTTACGAAATTACGACTGTGACTAAGTGAATAGATGAGATGAATAAACCAAACAAGTGAAGAGGTAAATTGACAGCAGGTCAAAACTTGACAGAGAAGAAAAGTTGTAGTAGCTAGAGGTTTGTGACATAAAGCTTCAAGGCAGCCAAGAGATTATAGAAATAAGCTCCAAGAATATAAATGCTTCTAAGACTAGATATAAGCTATAGTCAAGAGAAGAATAGAGTCGTTTTTCTTGCGAACTTTTCGGGATTCTGTCCTGCTAATCGTGTTCAGCTCTTTAGTATGTTTTATACGCAATACTAACACGCGACACGCCAATTTCCCGGTGACTCGCATTCACTATCGGGGAAATGTATAAATAAAAACCAGGCGCATAAATATGTCTACAAACAAAAACGTTGCTTGCCAGATCCTGTCACCAATGCCTGCTGTTTGGTGTTCGTTATTTTAATAGCGGGAACAAGCACTTGGAGTAGATCCTAGAGATGTGATAAGAGCTAGAAGGAGCGTGTGAGAATTCAAGTCTTGTAAACAATACAATGAACGTGAAATAGAAATGACAGCAACTTTCCAAGATGCGACAAAAGCCTAACTTTAGTGAACTTTTGCTGCTGCTCGTGTGTTAAGCAAAGCAAGTCTCGACCTTTCTGCCACCAAAGACGAGCTCCTTCAAGGTTATCATTCGTGTGGAATACGGATTACGCCTTAACCTGTAGGTGTACATTTTGACGTGTCTGAGAAATAACTATACATGTGTTAAACTCACTTTCTTGGACTTATAGGAATTATTCAAATCGAGGTTTACCTACCAATATCACCTACTAGCAAGCATAGTTCTGGATTCGAGATGGCGAGTTACAGGACAGTAGACCAGCCGTATCGGCACCTCTTTTAGAAACGGCAGTTTTGAGGGGCGAAAACACAAGTCCGATCCAATGATGTATTCGTTAAAGAGCATGATAGATTGGAGGAAGGAGTTTGAGTATTGAATGCTCGTAAATTGACGAAAGAAACTCAAAATCGACATAGAGGTCGATGAGAGCGTGGCTTGAGGAAATGTGAACTAGGTCGTCGGTACTTCTTAGGGAATTGACCTGTTCATGTGATGAAGAGTGACCACCATAGAACTACGGATTGGGCACACGGATGGATTGTGGGGGTCAACGTTACGTTATATCTGTTCTTGTTTTCAATAGTGGCTCTTCGCAGCTTTGTCGTTTTATCTTGAACCAGTCCACATCCTCAAGATGTACCGAAGTACTCGAAAACATGTGGCATGGTTGACAAATCTTTGGCGAGATTATTCAGTCCAGGCCCATTGCCCACGCCAAGCCCTGTGAGCGGAAACGGACTCTCTCCCGCTCGCTACCATGGCCCGAGCTCAGCGGCTTCCCGCGAATGTTTTCTCTCCACCCGCCCACGTTCTGATTCTTGCGCTTCTGATTGGCTGTGGCTAACGACATCCTTCTTTCTTTGGAGTTTCCGCCAAACTATTGGCATGCTTTTCTCGAGGACGTCCACAAATCTCTTGGCAGCAATGGACTGTTCTGTGAGGATGGGAGGGGTGGGAGGGGTGGAGAGGTACATGGGGGTTATCTAATCTTTGCAGTTGTCTCGTACGGTTTTGTGTATTGTGAGACTGGGTACGATTCTGCCGAACGGATGATTGCAATGTGTAGCAATGCTACAGGGCTATTCCAGCAGCCCTTGGATATCAGAACGGAAAGGTACACTCCTCCCAACTCAAGCCGAAAACTACTCGGGACCACGTTGTCAAATCCTCTGGCTCCTGATGTTTATACGTCGCCTCCGCCAAGAGATCGAAACGCCTCTTATCGAGGACTTGGTAGATTATGAAGGCCTCAGCTCGCCTGTGGCTGACACGCCGGGCACAATATTCTAGAAGGCTTCCTATTCAGGGTGTTGTCCGTTACAGCTCTCACACGTGTGAGATCATTTGATTTAGTGGTCCACTAGTCTTTACCCAATGGGCATCAGATCAGGACTGTTCCCAGGAAACAGAGCCTGTGGGAGTGCCTTTTTCGGGGACGTCCAATACGCCAAGAAGCGGGTTGATGTGCCACACCTGCAGCTTAGAGATGTCTGTCATTGAAGTAATTTGTATATTGGCCCTGTCGCGATTTGAATCGTGCACGGATGGTGAGCTTTTATTGGCCATATGATAGGCTTTTACTATGTCTTCCTAAGGGACTCTTGGAACGCCTCAAGCCCTACACCAATATAGGTCTTTTCATATCCACTTCTTAACCGCAACTTCAACACTCGCGTCTTGGTGTCACCAAGCCTCCAAGGGTACTTCTCGCCAAATCTTTCGCCCGTCCAATTGTCGTCGTGGCTGGTCCTTCGACTTCAGCCGTGCCACGCCTGGGCGCGCTCTTAAAGAAATTATCGCATCCTTGACCCTGGTCGCAGCTTAATTGGCGGTCCCCCCTAGCTTCCTTACCCTTAAGCTGGGTTACCTTTTAGCGTTCCATTACAGAATGACCTGCATACATCCTGGAGTCAATATAAGTCCTCCTGCAACCCCCTCGATTGTTGCTCCGAGGTCTTCTCTCTAGTCAAGCCTACGACAAGACATCGTCGTCGAGAAGTCAACGAATCTTCGTTTGTTCATCCATTGTTGAGATAAACTCGACATAATGGCTACTGTCACTGCCACTGCCAATAAGACCTCCGGAGGCAACAACGCCTTCCACAACTTCAATAATGACTTCGCCCACATCCAAGACCCCAATGAGCGACGGAGACTTGCTCTCGCTGAGGTTGATAAAGCTCCCTTTGGATGGTATCACGTTCGTGCTTGCGTAGTCGCTGGTATAGGTTTCTTCACTGACTCCTACGATGTAAGTTACACAAGTCACAATTGGAAAGTATAAAGCCTTGTCTCACACTGATTAGATCTTCGCCATTAATTTGGTTACCGCTATGTTGGGTGTCGTGTTCTTTAACAACAAGAAGTCCAAGGGAACCATTCCTGTAACCTCAGATACCGCCATCAAGGTCGCTACATCAGGTGGAACGGTTCTTGGCCAATTGGGATTCGGATATCTTGCCGATGTTGTCGGTCGTAAGCGCATGTACGGACTAGAGTTGATCATTATTATCTTTGCGACTCTCGCTCAGGCTCTCTCATCTCCATCGCCAGCTATCTCGATTACGGGTCTCATAATTTTCTGGCGTGTGATTATGGTAAAGTCACTCTATCGAGCTGAAGAACACTGCTAACTGAACAGGGTATTGGAATTGGTGGTGACTACCCATTGTCCTCCGTCATTACCTCTGAGTTTGCCACCACCAAATGGAGAGGAGCCATGATGAATGCAGTGTTCGCCATGCAGGGTATTGGCCAATTCACCGCCGCAATCATTGCATTGATTGTCACTGCAGGTTTCAAGGAATCCCTTGAGACAGGTAAGAAGATTGGGAAGGTTGGAGCAGCCACCAACTGCACTGGTGTCTGCCAATTGGCTGTCGACAAGATGTGGCGTGTCATTGTCGGGTTTGGTGCTGTTCCCGGCTGTATCGCGCTCTACTACCGTCTCACCATCCCAGAAACCCCTCGTTATACTTTCGATGTCGCACGCGACGTTGAGAAGGCAGGAGAAGATGTCCAGGCATACATGAAGGGCAAAGCTGAAGGTCATCCAGATGAGATCCAGCGTGCGACCAACATCGTTCAATCATCCCAGGCTCTCGAGATTCCCAAGGCATCTTTCAAGGATTTCTGCCATCACTTCGGTCAATGGAAGAACGGAAAGATTCTCCTCGGTACAGCCGGTTCATGGTTCTTCCTCGATGTTGCTTACTACGGTCTTGGCCTTAACAACTCCATTATTCTCTCTGCTATCGGCTACTCTGGTGGTAACAACATGTACGAAATATTCTACAAGAACGCTGTTGGTAACTTGATCCTCGTCTGCGCTGGTGCTATCCCAGGCTATTGGGTTTCCGTCGCTACTATCGATACTCTCGGCCGTAAACCAATCCAAATCATGGGTTTCGCTATCCTCACCATTCTTTTCATCGTAATCGGATTCGCCTATAACCATCTTTCCGGGCATGCCCTTCTCGCTCTCTACGTCCTCGCCCAATTCTTCTTCAACTTCGGCCCCAACTCCACAACTTTCGTTGTGCCTGGCGAGTGCTTCCCAACTCGTTACCGTTCGACTTCTCACGGTTTCTCCGCTGCCTCTGGGAAAGTCGGTGCCATCATCGCTCAGTGTGTGTTTGGTCCTCTCCGAACCCGTGGCGCGGTACCTGGTGCTACCGGCAAGGATGCCTCCCCTTGGTTGGACCACGTCATGGAGATATTCGCTCTCTTCATGCTTTGTGGTCTAGCAACCTCATTCCTGATACCTGAAACCAAGCGCAAGACTCTTGAAGAGTTGGCTGGCGAAGTTCCAGGGTAAGATTTGATTTTCCCCTTCCTCACCGTACAAATCAAAACAAAACCTAACTTCTTGCTCGTAGAACATCGAACTACGACCCAGTAAATGGTGGTCATGGTAAGAACTCCCGCGACGGCTCGGAAGGCGCTGAGAATCATGCCGGCACCGAGAAGATCGTTTGAAGATGCATCCCTTGCTCTTTTCGTATACACATAATTACTATTACATCAAACCGGCCAGATCCTGGTTGCTTTGGGGACGAATTGCTGTTAAATACCTTCCTTTTGTATGTACATCATGATATGGGGTCAGAAGATAGACGGTGGTTCGGAGGAGATGTGGAAGTCAATGTATCATTGATGAACATATTGCTTGGCTCTAATTTTTCGTTCAGTGATGATGTCTGACCAAACAGTGACTGGCTTCGCGCTGAAAAGGAAGACAAAGTCGAACTCAACACTTTGCTCCTATAAAAGCTGATGATGAGTACTTCGTACATATGGACGATCATGGACTGTCTGATGATAGGATCCATATCGATGCAGGATTAAATGCTCCCGTTTATTCAACACATAGGTATTTCTACACAGAAACCCCAATTGTATAAATGAATTTAAACCAAAGCAGACTAGAGGCGTACTGGATCAGATTCTCAGGCGAGCCAGACATGATCCTACTACGTTTGGAATCAGACTTTGGATATACTAAAGATAACTTTGAAGAGCTAGAGAGAATTTGAGTCGAGATTGCAGAGGAAGTGAATGGACCCGCTTGCAAATGTGCTATAAAAGCAGGGAAGATAAGTAGTGCTGGTGTTGAGGGGCAACACAACCGCGAACTCTATGGCTAGGATCTGACTTATAGAACACTCATAATTAATAAGTAATATAATAAGGGGTTGTAATAAATGTATTGTAGAATGGATGGTGTTCTAAGTGAGTAGAGAAGCCCCGTTTTATAAGGCTTCCCCCAGCTTGAACACCTGACTAGTTATCACGTGGTGGCGCTTCGCAACCCCACGACACTGGTAGTGCAGTACCAAGGAGTTGGTTGTATACTACGTAATAGACGGAACATGGGAGTAGCTTACGAGTAGTTATGCTTAAGGATTATCTCAGCAGAGCGTTCGTAGACCTTGGTAAAATCAAGTCTTCAGCTTAATACGAAACCCCCCCTGTCAGTACCAGATTCACTGGGGTCCCTCGAGCATGAACGTCGAGCAGGTGCCTCAATTGTGAGGACGCCTTTCTGAAGCAACAAGGACCCTAACTGCAGTGCGGCCAGGAGGCAAGTACCGCATATATCTACTACTTATATTTTAGTCTCTCCCTGAGCGATCTTCCATGCCTGGTTATCTGTGGTATATGCGATTATTCAGACTCCCACAAGAACAAGGAGTGGCCAGTCTATGCAGCAATGTCGGCGGCGGAATAATAGTCAGTCCTTCCTTCTTCGCTCGCTTCGCTCACCTATACAAAGGATATTCTGCTATCCATATCATCGGAATCATGGAATGCTGTCAATCTTTGCATTCGTTCAGTGGCCGCCACTTGGCATTCTTGCGAGGCAAAAACTGGACCGGTGCCTCAGAGCGCAAGTTTATCGAAAAGTACTACACTTCATTTTATATCTTGCTTCTCGCTGTCGACTACCGCTTGAATGTGGTTCCATGATTTTAACGTCCCTCACTAGTTGCCCATTATCTTGGGGAGAGAAGGACGTGGATGTGTGTAGGGGTTTTATAGAAGGTTTATTTTAGAGGTTTAGCAAACCAAGGGATAGATAGGATGTGAATTGCGGATGATTCACTTCGCTGGCCTTTAGGCCATATTTGGGGGGGGATTAAGGATGGAAGAACGACGAGATGGGTATAAAGATGTCTGTCTGCTCGTGCGTTATTTTCACTTTTAAGTCAAAACGTAAGCATGGCGTCAACCATTGGTTGACTCTTGACTGAGGTAAGTTTCTGTAGGGAAGGTGGATCTTAGTTCTCGATACAAGTTCTAGTGATTGGTGAAGGTCGGTCTCAGCTCCTTATTATTGCATAGGCCTTTGTAGTCATTCGTTTGATCGTTCGTTCATTCACTAGTCTGCTGTCAAGTCCCGGCGCACTTTAGTTTGCATTCGCTACCTGACACAATCGACCTCTCGAACAAGATATCCCATTTAATCATTCGAATGCATTATTTTTAAACTAAAGTCTAAAGCTTGGGTATATGTTAATATATCAAGCTCACAATAGTATGACAATTCCAAGGTCGTAGATCATATTTGAGGTGTAAAGAAGCGGTCTTGCAAGAGATATAGAAGATTTCAGACTTGCAGTCCATTTGACTTTTTGAGGCTGGTTATGAAATTTGGGGGGGTTAATTGAAGAATGCTTGGCGGTGTATGGGTATAAAGACTGCTTACTTTATTTAGACACGACACTGTATCTACAGTACCAGAACTGACAATCTCCTGAGGACCACTATGTGAGAGATTCACTCCATTATCCATTAAACGAAGTAGGCTTTTAACCCCGAGGAAAGAGGACATGACAAGATTCAGGACATTCACTTTCATTGTTTGCAGCTCACAAGCTCTATACTTTCGTGTCTTTATCTGCTGTCATTTCCTAATTCATGAGAATTCTTTATCTTGTTTCCCTATCCGAAAGACACCAGAGCCCGAAGCCAGCGAATCCACTCTCTCATATTACTTGTTTATGATTTACACAGCCTGTTACCTCACAGCTTCCCCACATCATTCATTGTCCGAGGAGGGGTTATTTCTACATGCTCCCTAAATTTGGTCGAGGGAGACCTTTTAAAGAAGTCGGTCCAAAGTTAGATACTAACAAAGGTAGTTATTTCAACAAACAACCATCATCAAAGATGCCTTTAACTCTCCTTACCCTTCCGCTGAATGTTCTTCAATTCATTTACGAAGAATCATTCCAGAAAACGAAAACGATCGTTCGCCATAGGTTCCGCACTTTTTATATGTTCTTGCACATTGGTCTGCTTTATACATGTAAATAGCAAGCATAGAGGAGGCAGAGAAGGCTAGTGTTTCTAAAATTTCAAACTTGAATGAAAACTTCAAGCGTAGAAAGCAGAATACTTTTAACTACGTGACTTGATAGCTGTCAAGAGATTCAATGCTGTCATTCGTCGTGAAATTATATCGCCCGCGTTCATTATTTCAAATATAGCAACTGTACCATCAACACTATGGCATTCAATTTTCTCTTCTGGGAACCCATAAATCAAGCACACTATACGCAGTTTACATGGCAGGCACATGGGCAGTCGAACCCGGTCTCTTTAGAAGTATGCCAAGAAAGACCTGACAGAAGAAACTCCATTGCTTTTATATCGTTTTACTCCTTGCATAATATACAATCTGCAATTGTCTGGTTCCCATGTCAGAATTTCATGCTTCCTGCGGCTGTTGAGATCTCGTGTCTCTTTTCTTCTACAGACATATTAATATATGCCTGAACGTGAACTTCAAAGGTCAGCCGACCACTACAATGACCCCTTGGAGAGAGTCAAGTCACGGCCAAGAGGCTAAGGACAGTTGAGCTGCTCACGTTACAGTCCCTTTTTCGAATGCCACCTTGCCTCGTAAGTCATGCCACTTGTCTCTAGGAGCAATTCTTATTCACATCCATGCAAGCCTGCTGCTGCCAGATGATTATTTGCTGTCAATTAACTCCCCCGCCTATACCTAAGACGTGAACTTGCTAATTTGCAATCCTTACGGGAAGGCTCTCTTTTCATTGCTATGACTGTCATGAAACATGTCAACATAAGGATCTGCTATTCTCGGTGCTCGATATAGCGACTGATTCTGAGCTAATAGAAAATAACATGACGGAAAGTAGATCATGTGGCAGGCTGAAGGTGATATATAATTGGTTCAGAGATAGAATAGGTGGAGTCAAATTCTTTCCATGTATGGTAATGGATGTGCACTTCATTTTGCACCCACTCGCGAGGACTATTTGAGTCTTTGACCCCTATAATTGACACAGTCAAATCTTTCCCCTAAGACCAAGGTTTAATGCCAGGTTTCATCAATTACATAAGAGATAACGCATCGATTCCACCCCACTTGTTCATCAAACACCAGAGGTTCAATAGCCTAGTTTTCTTTCAGTCGATACATCTGAGATCGGTATTCGGAAAGCACAAGTCACGTGGGAGGCCCCCTAATGATTTAGCGAGAAAAAATAGGGGTCCTGGGCCCTAAATTATTAGACTTCAATGCGTCATACCTTAAGGAAGTTATTTCATAACTTAGGTAATGATTTAATCCCGACTGGCACAACACCAAGGCTTCTTGATCTTCCTCAGCCATCACCACCACAAAAGCATTGAAGTGATACAACACCATAAAGAAGCTGCCTCAAATTCAAAATGACCAGCATCAGAAGACCTCAAAAGGCGCCAAAGGGTCTGACCTTCAATTCAAGTCCACCAAAACGAAGTTTCGACGCCAGCTCCCTTTCTGATCATGGACCACAAGCGAAACGACAACGCGAAATGTCTCCGCCGCCACAACTCAGCGTCAAGACTCGTATTCTCATTTTATCAGACACCCACGGCGTGAACGCCCTCCCAGAGACAATAACCGAATCCATAGACGTCGTGCTTCACTGCGGTGATTTATCACAGGGCGGAGAACTGGAATCCTACCGCAAAACTATTACTCTCCTGTCATCCATCAAAGCCCCTTTGAAACTTGTCATCCCGGGAAACCATGACCTCAGCCTAGACGAGAAATACTGGGCTGCGAACTGCAAGCCAGAAGGCGCTCATATCCATGCCGAAGCGAGGGCGATATGGACTGGAAAGGAGGCTGCTGGTATCAGACTCCTAGAGCCGGGATTGCAGGAGCTTGTATTGGAGAACGGGGGAGTGCTGAGGATATACGCAAGTCCTGCTACTCCCACCCCAATGCAGGGTGGAGCTTGGGCTTTTGGATATGGAACTAATGAGGATATATATAATCCTGCTGGGACGGGAATTTCATACGGGACTAATACTTCGACACCAGGAACCGAAATCCCAGATGGCGCGAAGATAGATATTATGATGACGCATGGACCTGCTAAGTACCAGTTGGACAGAACGAGAAATGGGGACAGTGTAGGATGTCCGCATCTTTTCCGGGCGCTGAGGAGGATACGACCGAGAGTTCATGCCTTTGGACACGTGCATGATAGCTGGGGTGTATGGCGCATCTTGTGGGAAGAAGAACGGGGTCCTTTGCCTGAAGATGATGACGGGTCTGATAACGGGGTTAAGGGGACGAAAGCGGTGGAGGTGAGCGGTGCTAAAGGTGTGCAGGTGATTGAGGGTGTGGTGAGGAATGAGGGGATGGAGACACTGCTTGTTAATGCTGCGCTTATGGGAGACGCTGAGAAGCTGGAAAAATTGCCGTGGGTGATTGAAATGGACTTGCCTTTGGTGGAATGAAGTGATCTAGATTTGTCACATTGTATTGATCAATTGTAGCGATTTGTATATATTGAAGTCTGAGTGGTGCGTTGGGACTGAAAGCATTGTACCCACTCATCATGTCAAGACCAGGACATCTCGAAATACCCAATAATTTCCAGTCTGACTATTCAATTGCTTGAGATCTCTGTAAGCAAACTCTAATAATTTCGTTAATACTAATATTGGAGGTCATTTGCTGGTGCATCTCCTGATACACGGTCACCTGACGAGGGTACTGAAACCTCATTTTGCTGAAATAGATCACATGCAATTATAACCGAAGAGAAGTATACGAGTATTGCTGAGAATTCATAGGAGAAGTTATCCAGCATCAAATATGCAGCTCGCTACTTGAGACCCAAATAAGGAATTTCAGCACGTGCCGTCGGACTGTTAGATAAAACCCGCTTTGGTGCCACTTACCTCACTCCTACATTTGCGAAGCTTTCGGGACCACAGAACTCCCCGATTGCTTCGCACAGCGGGACAGAAGACATAAGCTTCATTGCTCCGTCTTTGAGTCATGGCGTCGCATCCATGATATAAATACCAATAGAGCCCGCTGCTATGATGGCGGCACTAAGCTGTATTAGAACATCCAAGATCATCTCATAACCATCACCACCAATGTCAAGCCCCAACATCCTCATCTCAGGTTCGGGCATCGCGGGCAGTGTGTTCGCATTCTGGCTTCTCCGCGCCTACCCCAACGCCAACATCACCATAGTAGAGCGCGACCCCTCACTCCGCTTGACAGGTGCCAGCGTCGACATACGCAGCTCGGCCGTAGACATCATCAAATGGATGGGCGCCGAACAGGAGATCCGCGCCCAGAGCACAAAGGAAGAGGGCATACAATTCGTAGACGCGCAGGGCAAGCCCGCGGCAACGCTGCGAGCGAGCGGTCGATCGGACGTCCAGAGCATCACATCGGAATTCGAGATCTACCGCGGGGCGCTCGCGAAGATCTTCATGGACTCGATCGAAACACGAGTGAAGCTTATCTTCGACGAATCGATCGAAAAATATGAGCAGCGCGATGACGGCGTGGTGGTCACGTTTGCAAGGAGCAAGGAAGTGAAAACGTACGATTTCCTCGTGGCTGCTGATGGCTTTGGCTCGAGGATCCGCGGTATGATGCTGGATAGCAAATCGCAGGAGCAAGTCTACGACGAGGGCGTTCATGTAGCCTATTTCACCATCAAGAGCGACATGCTCCAGGGCAGCCGTCTGGCAAAATGGTACAACGCAACCGGTGGACGTGTGGTTTTCCTGCGTCCTGACAACGATCCTGCTGGGCGCACGAGAGGCAATCTCATGAACGTGACGACGAATGCAGATGTCGAAACGAAGGAGAGACTCAACAAAGCTTGTCGCGAGGGTAACGAAAGCTACATGACGCTTATGGAAGAGCTGTTCCGCGACGCAGGCTGGGTGGCTCCAGAGGTGTTGCAGAGTATGCGCGAGAGCGATGATTTCTACTGCTCGCTGTTCGGGCAGATCAGAGCGCCCAAGTTACAAAGTGGCCGCGTGGTCCTGCTGGGCGATGCCGGCTACGCGACGCCTGGCTTTGGCACCAGTCTGGCCATAATTGGCGGCTACGTGCTTGCTGGAGAACTGTTGAATAATCCTGGAGATGTCAAAACGGCCTTACAGCGATATGAAGGGCTTATGGCGCCGTTTGTAAAGGAGTCGCAGGGGGGAGATCAGGCCATGCAGTATTTCAACCCTCAGACGCAGATGGGTATCAGAATCCGGAATGCCCTTTTGGGTTTTGTGACGGGGATGAGGCTGGATAGGTTGGCGATGGCTGGAGCCGCGATGCTGGGGTTTGGGGAGACGAAACTCTCGATGCCTGATTATGAATGGCCCGCTGAGTGAAAGTGATGATTCCTTTTTGGAGAATTAATATGGGTTTCTCCCCTCTTGTATACTCCTGCTTGTATTAGTAGCCCTTAATAAAACGTACCTTTTGTGAAACTCCCCTCTCATATAAAAAATATCATCAGCAGGGTTGCTATCTCCAGAATACTTCCTGCTACCGCGGGGCAAGCTACTCAGAACCGGGGTAGAATTCGGAGGTAATTTGGAGACACTGAAAAACGCATGATACGTAAGAGGGCCAAATAGGTGTATATCCATAATTCTCAATCACCTCCCCAGACTACCCACGACACTCCCAACCATAACTGCAACTTCTCTCTCCCAATTCCCTTCTACACCCCTCCTTTCCTTCTCCCCCAACCCGCTCGGCGCCTGACTCCCCCTAATCACACAATCCCTAATCGCATCCCTAACCCCATTCCGATTACTCTTTAACGTCCGCGCGCTAACACCACCTCTATTCATAATCTCCATAACCTTGGTGCTCAACCCCCCCGCTAACGTTCTCCAGAAATAACTCGCTAGTGACCCGGTCTCCAGACTTGTTAACAACGGTTGCAGGAAGTTGGGTAGCGGAGGAAGAGATGGAAGAAGGGGGTGCGTTGGTGGGACGGTGGTGGATAGAAGGGAGGATAAGGCGAGGATGTTTTGGCAGCGCGCGGAGATCTCGAGGAGTGTGCGTTCGAGGGTGGGGAGTGTGGCTAGGGCGCGGGAGAGGGCTGCGAGGGAGGAGGTAAGAGCTGTGCGGAGATAATCCTGCAACGATTGTAGCAGTAATTCCGGCTCCCATTTCTCTAGGTGCTTACTACTCGTCTTGGAAGCATTGGGAACAGGTGATAGGAGGTAGAGGGAGAGTAGCGCGGATGTGGTGCGCGATTTGGTGTCGGCCGTTTGGGCGTATGTTGTTGTGTTTGTGCCGGTTGAGAGATTGCTCATAGAGAACTCCCGGATGATTTGTTGGGATTTCGAGAGCACTGCTCGTTCGGCGGGGGTTATGGTTGTGTTTTGTAATGTCCGTATTACCTCCACCCGTTCCATGCCATGTCCTTCTTCTCCTGGTCCATTATTGGAAAATAGTTCTCGTAGACTAAGTAATGTATTTGAGCACCGTACTAGGGCTCTGTGATCCTCCTTTTGCCCTTGTGTCTTCACTGGGTTTCCTGCCCCTGCTACTTCGGCGAGCTGGATTTCCAATTGTCGTCCTAGTTGCAGACATCGCCCTACTGACCGCCCCAATCGCACTGTTTCCCATAATCTCGAGGCAACAGCCTTCACCTCCTCAGCTGTCTCGTACCGCACCAGAACCTCCTTCTCCAGTCTCTTATATCCATCATTCAAGCTCGCTACCTGCGAGTCTATCTCTTGTACTATTCGCGCGCTCGATGCTGTCTGTTCTTGTGTATGTGTGAGGAGGGGAAGTGCGCTTTTGGTGGTAAGAGTGTCAATGTGGGTATTTATCTCTTGAGCGTCGAAGAGTACCTTTGAAAGAGGCGTCGAGAGGTCGAGCGGGGTGTCGGTGGGGTTGTTGGTGGTGAGGACTAGGGAGTTTGCGAATGTCGAGGGAGAGAAGGAGGGGGAGAGGAAGGTTTCGTAGTCTATGTAAGACGTATCCTCTTCGTCGGTGGTCATGGTGGTGGGTTAAGACGGTGTTCGGGTCTGGTCATTGAATTTCCACGGATTAGACGTAGATAGGGTGTCTGGTCTTAAATCTGGACGTTTCTTGAAGCTGTGTTGTTTTGGACCCTCGAAATGTTGCCTTTCTTTGGAGAGGCTGCGCGCATGGATCAGCCACCGGTCTCTTACTCGTATCGGGTGTGGCGTGGCTGGAATCATGGCACACCAATGCATGACTTCCTTTGCATTGGCTTCCATACAGGTAGAGGTTGTTCAAAAGTATTATTATCTCATAATGCTGTAGATCAGATCAATAATTCATTCACAAATATCAAACCAATATTTGTTACTGAGTATGGTTGGCTCTTAAGTAAATAAGAGATATAAAGTTGTTTCTGCCCCTCCGGAGCTTGCGGCTGGAAAGTTACTCTAGCGGCGGCTCATCTATCTACAAGCTGCATGTTGGAGCTCTTCCCCACACTCACTCTACCCTCAACATCTCCCGCATCAATGAAATGTTTCTAGAAAAAGAAAGAGCGCAACCTTCTGGTCCGGTTATGCATTCATTGGGGCAGCTTGGTCTGTAATTCCATTGCTCCGCAAGGCCCGTCAATATGGGCCTCGTCAATGTCCGCGATCTACTCGCATTCCCCCAGGGCGACAACACCACCGATACCCTCATTGGAGGCATCCATTGGAACCTCACGACCTTGAAGCATTGGAACTATACCTACTACTCGAATAACACGTTTTCAAATGGCTCCCTATGCTTCCTCATCTTCGAACCGTACACTCCGCACCTCCTCCAGAACGGCACATTTCTCAATAGCACATCATGCTATTCCCCAATCAAACCGTTGCAGACACGATCGGGAGTCGGGCTAGGATTTGCATGCCTATTCGCTCTGAGCCTCATTTTCACTTTCACCAATCTGAGGAAACATGGGAAGCTGTTTCTACCGATGGAAAAACGATTCCGCGCAGTCGGGAGAAGATGGCAGTGGTATTGGATGCTGGCAGTTGCGGCTTTTGCGATTATAAGCAATATCACGGGCGTGGATGTGGATCGATACTATTTACCGGAACTACCACTCGTCTTATCGAACTTCTTCTGGTTTCTGATGTTGCCGACTACAATGTGTATTGTATGGGAGAGCGTGCGGCATTGGGGTAGCTGGCAGGAAAGACAAATGATTGATCCGAATCCGTTTTTACTGCGGCAAGATGACCGGCGAAGTAAAGTAGAGTTCTTTCTGCCGTTGGTGTTCTACTTTTGTGCTTGGCTGGTATGTTTTCGGTATTGGTCAAGGGTGAGGCTGACTTTGATCATAGAATTTCTTCATGATAGTTCCACGGTCTTGGTCTGCTATCGAACTACAACGAGATCCAGATCAGGCGCACCTACAAGCGGAACCTGTTGCTACTGATGCCCGATTCAAGGTGGCGGCATTTTTCCTGTTCGGTGCCTGGCTCACCACCGCTTTCTCCCTCCAACACTCCATCAAGCACTACAAACCCCGGAATCGCGGAGTATTCAACCGAATGTTTGGGATCGTCAGATATATACCAATCAAATTCCTCTTTACACTCCCACTCTCCCTGTTAATGATTGGATACGAAGCTGCATGTGCTTTCGACTTTTCCATATCCCCACTCAACTACAACACAAACCTCCCCATAATGTTCAGCCTAGGCTGGGCACCCATAGCCCTCATTTTTATGGTCTATGAAATAGCAGGATATTTTGATCCCAACGAAGACCGCGAGCTCCTCCGACAACGCCGTGTCCGAGGTATCGAAGCAGACCAGGAAATCGGCATTACGAAGAAGCCACACTGGTGGTCACGACTGCACGGCGAAAACCGCGCTCTTGGTATCCACGACCGCATTGCGCAAAACGTATCAGAGATAGGGGGTGGGAGAGCAACCACGAAAAATCTAGAGCGGAGTATTGAGATGGGTAACATGCCAGCAAGCAAGAAGCACGACGGTCATAAACCAGCTGAAAATATCGAGTCTATCCGTGCAGCTGCCAACCTGCTGTTTCCTAATTCAACGAACGAGGAGACTCAGGAGAGGTTTACTGACGCACCGCTGACTGGGAGAGGACGCTCTCCTGGAAGTAGTGCGCGACCGACCTCCAGTACGAGAAATGAAACGAGAGCCGCTTTCAGTGACCGTAGTGGTAGCACGAGTAGTGGTCTTACTCTTGGTGCGCAACCACAACAGATTCGGTCTATGCTGGATGTTTAACGGGATTTTATTATGCAATTAATTGGGTCAAGGGATAGAAAAGGAGGGATGGGAAATGGCGTTTCGGTACCCTTGAACAGTGAGGTCCCTTGTATTATCATATAACTAATGTCGTTATGACGGGGTATGGTTTGGGATCTTGAATGGGGGGGCATCTGAATGGATACTTCATATAATGGTTACAGGTTATCGATATAAGTTTCTGCCGCGTTCATCTTGGCTAAGTGCCTAGGTATGTTTCTGTTGTCTGAGTATACACAGGTAAGTAGACTTTTGTTTCGAATATTCAAGCTGCCTGGGTAGAGTCTGAGCCGGCCAATCTTTCATGTGTATAGTAATTGTCTTTTTGATTAGTCGAGGTCGTTTAGTATATGCGCCACGTTTCTTGCTTTTATTCATATGCCATGTTTTCTTTTTAGGACTCTTCTTTTACATCACTTATGTTATTGGCGTTGCCGCGTTGTAGGGTGGCCTTGACTAAGGTACGCCTCCTAGGACTATGCTTGATACTTCCAGGCTACGTGCTATTTTTCTGCAAGGCGACCTTTGATTGTTCATATGTTTGTTATGCGACAACTTGCCACTCCGTTTTGCAAGCATTGCTAGGGGTCGCCATGGGTCCCCATGGGTCCAA
>QGMI01000678.1:0-21799 GCA_007821535.1 Lachnellula occidentalis | reverse complement strand
GTTGAAGGAGGCTTTGGAGACGAATGATTGGGAAGGTGCAGATGAGCTTGAGCCTGTTATTGATCTTGGTGATCTTGACGGAGGAGACGATGATGAGGACGTGGGAAGTATTGGGATTGGGATAGATCCTACAGAGATGGCGGATGAGATGGCTGGGATGAAGCGTGCCATCTATGGTGGTAGCCTGGGTGAGGATTCTGGGGGAGATGAAGAAGCTGAGGATGATAATGAGGTAGAAAAGATGCAAGCTATGATGATGAAGATGCAGGCAGTGAGAGGTAAGTCTCATGCGATACCAAATAATACCTAGCTAACAGAGGTAGACATGGGTGCCGATTTGCCAGAAGCAGAGAGAAAGAGACTTGCTGCCAAGACTGTCAACGAAATAATGAAAACGATGTAGCCATCGTTGTCCCCTGATCTACACCCAGAGGTGATTCCGTAAACCTTCATACGCTCGCACTTTTGTAATGCAGAGATCTATCTTGCAATTTCTTCCAAGTCAAAATCTCTGAAGCTCAGTTAAATTGAACGTCACAGAGGTCCCTTTTTCATTTTCATGGTCACATTTGAGGGAGAAAGCACACGAGGTTGATCGAATACCAGACAACACATGTTGTCCATACTAATACGCTTCCTTTGTCCATTGCAACTAGGTATTCACCCCTATGTCTGTCTTGGATGGAATCTGGTTGACGTACCATACTCATCGCACAAACCCAGAATGCTATTATATTACTGATGGATGATTCACAGAGGCGGATAGGTAGAGGCAGGTAGCTGTGCGTGTCATAGTATAATTCATTGTTCTGGCCCCCCACAAGAGTAGGAACATCTTCCCACCGGGATTTTACCCCCTTCCCACAAACGAGCATTATAAGTAACATCATATCTTCAACACATCGACGCATCTTCTGGTGACTTGACCCTCCTTTCTCTTTTCCAACGCGGACCCAACTCGTCATCATCATCGTCATTGTCATTGTTATTGTCACCCTCCATATCATCGTCGAGACCAGGGCGAGTCACGGTGAATACCGGCAAGTTTTTCCCCAGCGCAACAGCAAGCACCGACGATAAAAGAGCCTCTCGGCCATCAACACCCTCCAATCAAAAGGAAGAGAGAAAACCCTTTCCTCCGGTAAATCTTTCCAACATCCGTCCCGCGAATTTCTTCTTGGGCATCTACTTCCTTCCTTGTCCTCAAGCCATCTGCCACATCAAGTACAAAATACGTCAACTACATCAGCCTACTCTCGTGTGCTGAGCTGCACAGATCCTCTAGGACGTACTGCTGGGATTTCTATTCCGTGTCTTTGCCTCGGTATGTGTGTTTCTGTCGTGAATGCTTGGTGGCCTTTGAGCATTACACTCTTAGAAAGGCTCTTATTATATCCTATATAAGCCGGGCAGAAGCAGAGACAGCAGTCCATCATTGCTGGCTCATCTGGCTCTTTTCTGACTCTATAAGATGTCTTTTGATTAATATGTTCCTTGACACATTCACTGACGATATTTCTAGGCAACCTGGATATTCTGTGAATCACAGCCACAGCCCACAGCGGCTCCTCCAACTAAGATTCACCCGTACAAGACTTTTGGCCGTTGCGATCCTGGTGGCTTGAACAAGAAGGCCTTCAAACATACACAACCACAAGAACAACATCTACAAGCACGCCTTTTGCAACCCTTGAAGATATTCGACAAACAAGATGGGTGCTAAATTCTGGACCTCTGATGAGAAGCAGGTTTTCCTGGACGACATTCTTCCTCGCTCTCGATATGCTCTGCCAGACAATGATAGTGGAGAGAGGCTGGACTGGGAAGAGCTTGTGCCTATAATGCAAAGAGTAATGGACAGAAAAGGAGGTGATCGCATATACACCAAGACGTCCTTGTTTCAACACTATTACCAGAAAGTTGGCTCTCGCGCCCAGCAAAGAGGAGAGGCAGATGTCATGACTATCTCCAAACATCAACGCGCCCGAACTGGTACTCGGAATTTGCCACGCTCCCAGTGTGCGAGACGCCAAAATCTTGATGATGAATATTCTGAGGACGATGAAGATGGATATGAGGATTCGCCAGAGCGTACACCCCCACCTGATCTCCCTCCAATCCCGCAAGCTCTCACGAAGGACACATCCAAATCTGTCTCAAAGGCAGGAAGACCTGCGTTATTTGTTGAAGATACCGATGATGAAATAAAAGTGGAGGAAGACACATCCTCACAATTACCAACTCAGCATACTGTTCCATCCAACACATCCAGTGTTACTCCGAAACCAGATGCTCCTGCGGCTGCCAAAGGCAGGCACGTAGAGCGGCAGCTACGGGATGACGAATCCTTGCTCCTCGGCAGAGATGACTTTATGGACGATGTAAACGATATCCCTGGCCAGGCAGAAGATGAAGCATGGGAAGCTGCGCAGCTCCTGAAGCGTAAGGGGCCGAAGCAAGTCCAGGAATCCCACAAGAAGCGTGACCGCCGCTCTCAACATTCCATAAAAGATGATAGAGATGTGGAATTTGTGCCCCGGAAGCGCCAGATTCTTCCCAAGAATTTTCCCAAGAATGTCCATCCGAGGGAATACAGCAATGACGAAACTTTGGCCAAAGCTACAAGTAATCGGTTCGTCAACATCCAAAGCAACAATCCTCGTCCTAAAGGCCGTCAACCCAACAAACCCATGCCACTTGGCAAGGCGAGATATGAGGAGAGAAACGGGGTTATCATAGTTGACTCTGACGATGAGGACGAGGATGACCGTAGTTCATATCAGTCAAGAGATCGATATGCTTCCTCATCGCGCTATCACGCCAACCATGGAGCGAGGTCTAGACATGATGAGCCACGTCAAGCACGCGAGCAACGCACTGAGCAAAGTTATCATTACTCCAGCAGGGATCGCGATCCAAGACGATACGCTGACAGTCCTTCGTTGATGTACCGTCAAGGTATCAGCGCATCTGCCTTTGACCTTCCTCCTGAACGTGCCGAGCAGCGCCCAAGAAGCGGACAGGCGAGCTCGACACACTCATATAAACCAACCCCCTCTTACCGCGGATCTATGGAATTTAACGGCCATTATCCAGGCATGGGCAGTTATCAACTTTCGGACGAGCGTTCCTATTTGTCATCAGAGCACGCCACCCCATATATTAAAAGGGAACGTACCGCAGAGCAAGAAGGTTTCACCGACACCAATCCAAGATTCAGCTACAGCGATAGAGCTCAAGGAGGTTTCACCGACCTCGAGCCAAGATTCAGCTACAGCGATAGAGCTCAAGGCTATGCGAACCGCTCTCCGGCTCCCAGCACTTCTTCTCATCGAAGACACTTGGGGCCATCCAAGATCTCCAAGAACCTTCCACTCCCGCCCCGCTCCTTGCAAGCCTCTGCAGCATCCCGGAGCCTGGCTCTACCCGCCCCAGCCTTCGTAAAGCCCACAGCGCTGCTTCCAGTAATGTAAGATCGGAGCCAGCTAGTCCACGTACCTCGCACAACGCTGGCCCGGACCCAAATACTCCTCGAACCTCTCACATTGTTCCTGGTCCTCGAGGATCAGGGCCAGCTCCAGCTGAATCGAAGGCACCGGTATGTATCTCCACTCCGAGTCGAACTCAACGCTGACCACAATTAGCAGACAGAGGCCGAGAAGTTCATCGAGAACATTGTAATTGCAGAGCAGAAGCAGCAATAAACCAGCTAGACGAGCGCTTTTTGCTTTGTATCTTGTACTATATTGATATAGGAGCTACGACTTTCGATTTCTTTTGCAACGCTTCTACAAAATAACCAATGTTTTTCTTCTTAATTTTTTTGCAAGACTTTACTTTTAGACACTGGACAATGGATTTTGCATTGGAGTTTGCTGATTGCTGGGGACTAGAGGAGATTGCTTTGCGCAGGCAGGACTTGCGTAGAATTTCTTTCTTTTTTAAAGACAAAATTAATGATTTTACAAGCAGAATTGAAAGCAATGCTGATTGCTCTGAAATTGTGGCAAGCGCTCTATTCTCTCAAGGTCTGCTCTTTCAGAAGACTTGAATGGAAGACCTCTGCTCGAACGACCAACTTTTTGGAAGATTGAACTGAGTGTGATTATCATGCTATCTCACTTGAGTTCATGCATGGCCAACACAACCAGCACTTGGTCAGACTTCCCTTCCTAGGGACGATTACTAGAACTCCAACTTAGCTCTTGAGAATGTGGCCCCAAGAATAGGCGCCTTCAGCAAAGGTCGGTTGTGATATCACTATTATACAAGCCCCTCATGCCAGAATCAACCATCTACAGTGTCTTCTGTGCCTGTTTCCCCCTCATAACCTTCCTCCTCTGAGTCATCATATGCGTAAACAGGATATACGACCCTACAAAACAATTAGCCTGCATCCACTCCACTTCATATTCCGCAACCACACCCAACATAACATACCTGGAACATAAACCATCAAAATAGCCTGCAACACCCAAGCATACTCCTGCCTAAGCTCCCGCGCCGGCGCAATCGCCTTGTAGATCAACCAACACTCGCTGCTGATGCCCAACGGATACAGCACGAAGAACATATTGTACCGCAACCAGCTGATAAACGCCGGACTATACCCACTGAGGTTGAACGTGAAGAACGAGTACCGGATAACTTCTGTGACGCTCCACGCGAGCAGCATGCTGGAATACCCGGCGGATTTTGCGAGCTCGGGGAAGGGGTTCACGATGCCCCAGACGAGGAGGATGCGGCTGGCTACTTGCATGGCAGTTGTGCTTATTGGCGCTCTAACGATACCTATTGCATTCCAAGGTTTCCATTAGCACATATACACATAAATTACGCCTTCCTAAATAACTGCTCGCTCGCATACATATCGTAATCTAAACAAGGAATTCGAAAGACGAAAATGGAGGAAATCAATGCAACGAACCTGTAGCAGCATGCACAACCTCCAGCAAAGCCACCGTCTGCGTCCATTTCGCATAATAGCCCACGCCCGGATACACGCGCCCAAAGCCCAGCATGGGCACGAGCAGCACGACGCGACCCAGCACGACGAGCCATGAGAGCGCCGAGATGAAGTTGTACAGGATCAGGTATTGCTTTTTGGGGGAGCGGACTGCAGGACTTTTGGGCCGGGGGTTTTGGAGCCGCTGACTGTTTGGGAGCGGCGGGAGCGCGGGGAGGGTTGGAGCGGATCTTCGGGTGCGGAGGTCGACATTTTGGGGGGCGCGGGAGGGTGAAGAATGTGGGATGTTGGAGGAAGAAGAAGAGCAGGAGGAGAAGGAGAAGAAGCCGAGGAGAGAAAGGAGATAGCTGAGAGCTTGGAGCTTGGTGTTGAGCTTCTGTTGAGGTTGGGCTTGGCGCCAACTTTTCTTGCACTTGGGCCGAGGTGGGAGATTTGCACTGAACATCAGCAAACACTCATATTATTTGAATCTTTGAGGAGAAAAGCGGTACATTGGTATTTGACTGCTGAATAGTTAATAGTCCCTCTTTGTCAAATCATTCTCCTGGATTTGTCACTCTCATTTCATGTAAACATTGCATCCTTTTCTACCCGTGTTACATGGATGCTCAATATGCTCGATTCAAAGCCGGAACGAAACAGCAGAGAACCAAGTGCTATAGAAGCAAGTGCTTCTTGACATACTGTGCGCGAGAGAAACTGCTTGACTGGAGGAAATCAGTAAATTATTGCTGCTGCTGCGGCTGTCCTTGTGGTGGGTTATTGAAGCAAACCTGAGCATCGTGCTTGCCTTCTTCCTCAGAGCAGAAAAGTCCCATCTCTTTTCTTCCGCCAGAAAAATTGGGTACATAGACATCCGGGAAAGAGACCTCTCCGACTTGGCTCTTCTTAACAAGCCAAACTGGCTCACTCATTTCTCATTTACCCGAGATTTACAGAGTTCAGTCTGCAGAAAAATACATAGACAGTTTAGGTCCATATACGAGTTTCCTGGCTTTTTTCTTGGAGGCAAGTATTCCGGGACTGAGTAGCTCTCGAGCAGATATGTCTTTGTAGGGATTCTTCCATTTCTCATCGGCCTATTATCATGAAGTACGCAAGTTCACAAATCGCTGTTCTTACTCGATTGCCATTTCACAAGCAAACACTAGGATCTCGTGTCTTAGATATTGCATCCAAGTGGATCTTCTGTTGTACTACTTTTCGAATCTGCATGTAAGTGTGAGACCACTTGGGCGTCGATGCATGTAACCAGACGGTTCCGCAAGACATGATCCTGAAATGTCCCCGCAAGTATCAAACAGAGCTCAAGATTTCTTATTTTACAGCTTCAAGATCGACAATACTTGCGTAACAAAGAATGCAGCATTTTTCAGATAGACTCCACATGGTCAAGTACGCCTCAAGGATTGTCCATAGATATTATATCTGCCGATGCGACTTGTCAACACGTGTATCCACTCTCGAAGCATTACATGCGTAAACCTTCTATCAGATAAGCTTTTCTCCATCGATCATCCTTGTTTGCCGAACCAGCTTGATTCTCGCGAATCCTTCTGTCCAAAGGGTGTGGTTCGATCCTTGCATCCTCAGCCTTGTTACCCCCATAGTACCAATGAGAACCCAGTCCTCGTCCTCGAAACCACCTTCCAAGTTCCTTCTCATCCTCAATCGCATGTTCCTTGTCTATAGCCGTATAATTGGCCTTGGTCATGGCCAATTCGATCTATAATTGTTGGCTAAGCGGCACCACAATCTGTGGGATAAAGGTGTTTCGAAAGGGCCGGCTTCAACGGTTACACATATGATCCCGCTCTCTGGCTTCTGGTCTAGAATCTGTCAAGAGTGTTGTGGTTGCTCAATCCGTGTCACTCACTTGGCCTGTCCGTGTCCGATCCTCTTGATCGTCCAATATACGTCGATTTACTCGGTGAAGCTCCACCTAAAGCCTTCAGCCTCGCACCACCACGACCACCACTATCAAACACGACGCCCTGCCCTTCCACTACCCTCTTCCCCCTATTAAATAGCCGCCTCAGAAAAGAAAGCGGGAAAATCACCAACTACCCTACATTTCAACCCCACCTTACCATCTCATCTCATCTCAACCCAACCCACAAGCTCAAGCTCAAAACAAAAAAAATGGTCCACCAACACACCCTCCTCCACATAATCGAACTCCTCGCCGCAGTCGTCTGCGCGCACCACTTCTGGCCTAAAGGAATCACCTACGGCGAGCAAGAAGACTGGGAGAAACACCTACACCAGAAAGCTCATCATGCAAAATCGCGTGCGAAGGCGCGGGGGAAATCGAAAGCGAAAGCGGCTTCTGCTAGCTCGAGGGGTGATGGACGTGGGAGGGTGAGGAGGAGGGATAGGGATAGGGAGGCTAGGTATTATGATGATGGGGTGAGGGAGAGGAGGGGGTATGGTGACAGGAAGTATGATTATGAGGATAGACCACCGCGTTATTCGAAGGGTCCGGATCGGGGTGGTTCTAGGAGTGTTTATTAAGGACTGGATGAATAGGATATTTTGGGATAGGGACGGTGGAGGACTGGAGGACTGGTTGGCGTTTTTAGGATTACGGATAGATAGTTTTGGAATTCTGCTAAGCAGGTAGGAAGAAAGCTATTTGTAGGAATTTTATTTCCAGGCTAATTATTCGGTGCACATGGTGATATTGGACAACACTGGACATACTGTGAGACACTTGACGCTACCTCATTGTTCTTAATCCGTTCAGAAGTAGGTGCTTGAATTCATCGACCTTCCCAAAGTCAGCGCACCATAAATATCACATGAGAGAGCACGGCACTGTTTACTGGAATGAGTGTTTGGTTTTATGATTTCTTTCTTCTATTGCTTCATCTATAGAGTATGAGACAAGCCATCCCCAAACGTTCACGCATCAAGTCATTGTCCCGTGTCTAATTCTGTTCATCCACTGCTTCATCTATCATATCTTGTCTCACAGAATCGTGCCGAAGCTAAGCGCAATTAGTAGATGTTCTTGTCCTCGTCTTGCGGTAGGATGGCTTACCCAAAAGTCTGCTTAATGCTCCTAACATAATACTCGCGCCAGTTCCTCTTGGTAACTTCCTCTTGACCAATTGGAACCCTACTCCAGGTAACCCTCATAACGGTAACATTATCCACATCGTTCTGATCAAAGTTAATCTCCAGACGAGAGAAATGCCCCGCGGGCCACTGGTCTAGTCTCCAGCTCTGCACAATCTTCTTCGGCTCAACAAGCTCGAGATATTCGCCGGTGATGTTGCCGCCGAAGAGCTCGAACTTGCCGCCCACCTTGGCGCCTTCGAAGAGCTTGGGTGCAGAGCGCGTGAAGGCTGCAATGCGTTGTGGGTCCGTGAATACAGCATAGCACTCAGTAGCTGGGGCGCGGAACTCTTCGGTATCGGTCACGGTGGTGGTGTTGACCGAGGAGTTGCTTTTGGCTGGGATGGCAGTGATGGTAGAGGCGGGACCGCTTGGGTTGTGTATTCTTGGAGTAGAGGAAAAGCTTGCGGGATTTGAGTCGGCTGTGTGTTGAATGTCCTTGCCGTGCTCTTTGATCAGAGCAGGGGCCAGCTGTGCGAATTTCTTGCGCAAGTCTGGTACCATCTTCTTCCGGACAAGGTCTTTGACGGGTTGCTTCGAGTTGGCATCGGCATAGATGTCTATGTCAAACTGTGAATGGTCAGTCGGGCCATACCAGACGTCCAATGGGGACGAAGAGACGTACAACATACTCGTTTTGCTCAGTGTCATGGGCTACCTCGGGAATGGTAATCGTGCCGCTGACTTCCTCGTCGTCTTTGGTTTTGCCTGACTGGTTAATAGAAATTCAAACGATTTGGGTATCTGCGACATACCTTCATACTCGATGACAAGTTTGACATCGAAGATCGTAATGACCTTGCCCTTGCGCTGGTTGACATCGACGTCTCCGTCCATGCTAACGAGCTTCTTGAATTGGGCTGTAACACCATCTTCCTCATACTTGGACTGTAGGTTCTCCTCCAGCCATTCCTTGGTCCATACTGAGGCGTCTTTGTTCACCCAGTGCCAATTGTTTGGGTTGTGGAGCATCGTGAGATAGAGGTGGGTGGAATGATCTAAAGTGGGACTTGACCTGAATCCATTGATCTGTCAGCAAGAATAATGGAAGCTGTGAGACTTGTGTGTGGAATTGTTTTGAAAGATCAGAAGGAACCCGAAGGTATAGCATTCTCCTCAAAGACTTGAGTACAAAATCTGTCTAGGCCTGGTGCCAGCTTGACTATCATCATTTCAAAATGGAAAATGGGTTGGAGTGGGGTGATTTCAGCAGCGTTTTGTGCTTTGAATTCTCTGCTGGAGAATTTTGCACGGCTGAGAAATGGAATGGAAGAGAATTGACATACCTTCCTCTGTGCGGGATCCTATTGTGTCTTCATGAAAGCTGACAACCTTCTCAAGATTGTTGTCGAGCAAAGTTGGGTATTTATTGGCGGAGGTTGTCAGGCTCGAAGATTAGAATGTTCGAGATGACTTTTCCTTTTTAAGTGGAGGGGTTTCCTTAGCGTATGTCATTCCTGAGGCACACAGTGTTTCTGCCTCGGAAATGCAGGGGTTGGTATCTAAGCGAGTGTTGCTTTTTGATGGCTTTTGAAGTTCATCTTCTTCTCCATCTCATGCAAAAAGAATTATTTATGGAAAGAGACCCCAAAGCAGGAACAAGAGATACACTAGGCTAGGGCACTTGCTATCAAGTATACTATATGGCAGAATTGACACTCATGTTTCCAGGCTTTCCGTAACTTCATTTGATACACTTTTTCAAAGATAGATAATCACAAGTTCACAACAACAACCCTCCAATTCCGCATGTATAACCCCAAATACAAGCCAGCTTTATATATCGATATATACTGCATCACCAGGCACGTCACCGATAGCTTTACTCCCCTTCGTGGTTGCATTTGCTCTCAAACAACTCATCGACGTCGTCGAACCGCTCAGGTTCTTCCATCCCTGCATGAGTACAATAGGCCAGATATGGGTGGCTGCCTCCTCGTAATACGTTGTACTGCTTGTATTGTGCGCTGCGGACATGCTATAGGAAGGGGGTCTTCTCGGCGTACTCAGAATCGAAATATATCAACCTGTTGCGTTGGGAGACATGCTGGCTTGGCGAAAGACGTCTGTATCGTTTAGGCGGGGTCCAAAGCCTTTTTCTGGTACTGTGCCATCTGTGTCGGCGTGGACCAAGGTGGCAGTTGCTACGCTGGTGATAGGTATAACGAGTTCCAACCCTAATAAACCTTTCAAGTTAACTGTAAATCAGGGGGGTGGATCATGTGATCTACACACGCAACATCACCGTCCTGTGACATAGCTGCTGTAAATCTTGCCAGCGTAGAGCCCCTTGTGCTAGACGCTGCAAAGGTAGGTAAGCAAGGCCCCCTTTCTTCAATGCTATTAAACCGCGAATCTACTCGTTGCATACCACATGCACGTGCATTTACTTTCCTGAGTTTTTGTTGAAACCAAAATTTGCCTGTAGGAAAAGCTCGATAGCATCTGCTCTATGTTTCGATCAACCTTGGATCATTTGGATTAATATACCTCTATAGGACATTACTACCTCCTATACTTCGTCGACGATGACAGTATTTATTGCAATTACGGGGGTAGCGCCATAGGCACGTGTCGGGTTGATGGGTCAAGTTCCTTGAGTATAAGCGCCATCAAATTGACTGTGACATGCATAACGTAGTGGTAGACAAAAAGGACGGCAAACCTCTATCTATCTTGATCCAACTTTGCAGTATGAGGATCTGTGCGGCTCTACCCAAGAATTCAATTTTTTCACCATCCATATCGGATCTGGTGGATGCTTAAATACACTTTCACATCCAGTTTCAGCCACGTTGGATGGCACATACGTCACACTTCATCGCGGGAAGCGGGAAGCACGGCCGCTATTGCCAAGTGGCTACTCGTATCGGATCTTCCTCGGCGTGACGTTGAAGGGCATCAAGAAAATAAACAACGACCAATAGCAGATGCTATTCGACGTACACTCTTAACTTCTTACGGAGGGAAACAGCATTTACTCGCAAACTTTGTGATGTTCCGTCCCTTCCTTGGCCGGGGGAAAATGGAAGGCTTGTTCTTAGGCAGGGCATGGCAGGGGCAGGTATGAGGTAGGTATGGCATGATATATAAGTCTGCCGCTGCTATCCCCACCACGTCCGCCTCCCCTTACTCTATACACCAGAAGTTTATTGGTATAGTACCGTACAGTACAGTATTACGGTCTTTCCATTCTTCAATACTTACCTTACCCCCCGCACTCCTTGCCAGTCAGCACACGAGATACAACACCAGGAAACACCATGGCACCCGTCATCTGGGGCTTGGACCTGAAGGACATGCAATGGGGCAAGTTCAAGGGCTCCTACATGTTCGCCCCGACATTCCATCTGCAGAAGACGAAGATGATTGTCTACCAAATCGCCATGCTCTCCTGCGTCGTCTCTGAATCCGTCGGCACCGCTGCATTATCCGGTACGCCTACTTTCTTACCAACCAGCCAAGTACCGTCACTCAACTAACAATATTCCTGCACGCAGATTACGTCGACCAGCAGGACGGAATCTCCCACCGAAGCCATGGCCGAGCTCTCGTTCAAAACAACGATTTCATCGGCGTCGCCTCATACAACATCTTCATCGGCATAGCCGTAGCCACCATCTTCGGCTCCGGCTTCTTCTTCGACCTCTTCTGGCCCGAGAGGCACGAGAGCCAAGCCGTCAAGTGGGCGTGGAAGATTAGCTCGATTGTCATCTCCATCATGGCGCTTGCGGATGCTTTGGCTATGACAGTACGTTACTTATTCACAAACCCCCCGCGCGTTCCGTTTCCTTTCTCCAATGCGAATTCATGCATGCTGATTACTCACTTTACTCCAACAGATAATCGTGGCGACGCACCGCGCGCATATCACAGGGGTCTCGGGCGCCGAAGCCCGATACTGGTTCGCTGCGAACGGCAAGCCGACTCCGATATACAGGAAGAATGCAGAGTGCGTTGCATCGGTTGTTCTGCTATGGCCTGGTGTCATAGCTTCGTTTGCAAGGTTAGTCAAGTCAAGTCTGCCTCTGCCCCGCTTCCCGTCCATATACACATAAATACAATGTGAACGATAAAACTGATGGTTACTTTCGCAGTACATATATCATGTGGAAATCAATCCAGCATAACGATGTACACGGACCTTTCGCAGCGGGCTACGGGAGCGGCAAGGAGCTTCCGATGGACATGCCTGCTAAAAACACAGCGTCGTCTGAAACTGGAACGGGAACAGGGACAGCTCCTGCGAGTGCACATTCGATGCCGATGAATGGCTACGGACATGCTGGGAACCACGGCACTACTGGTCCACTGGCTTAACCTGCATGAGTATTACGGTACGGCGTTGGGAAGAAATGTTCGATAGGTACTGAGCGGCTGCTGTATTGTGTTGTACTTGATATAAATACCCTAGAACGTTATTTTTATAGCGTTTTTATGAATAGTTCAAAGTCGTGATATGGGACTTGGACGCGGACTTTGCTTTGACCGTCACGAGTACTGCGTTTGATATGGAATTTGGTTCTGATCTGAGATGTGTACATGATACTCGTCAGCCTATCGTGTCGTCCCTAGGGAGTATATTGCACTCTGCTTCATGCGTCAACTAATCACCATCCCATTCATGTAATCCTTCTACTTTTCTTGATTGCGGAATGTGGAAATTATAATGGTACATGTAAACCAAACCAGGACTTTAACATCAAGACAAGCATGAAGTGCCATCCAACCATTACTTTCCAGATTTCGGGGGGCATAAGCATCGGCTAGTAACTTTACAACGTCTCAGTCATCATCGCGTTAGAAACTTGGAAAGGGAGTTCTGGAGCTAGATTACGCCAAATTCAGACGGTAAGAATCATACTCCGTGAGTAATAGAAACTAAGCCAAGCCAACTCAGAAAAAACAACATCCCAAGTGTATTGCATTGCATGATATTCATTCAGATAGCTCGTGTATCCATTCCATTCCCCTCAATAAAACCCATATGTGAAATCCTCCCTTCAGCACCCTTCCAATATCCCCATCCCATGCATAAAAACCCCAACCCAAACACCTTTCACAATCCCTTCATCCCACCATCCCATCCTATCGCAATCTACAAGCACCCTGAAATCTACCGAGGCAACGCCTCATACCCCCCATCCCCAACATGCGCCGCACGATTCGAAAACAACCAATAGACAACGAGCCCGACGACCGGGAAGATAAACACGACGACGCACCAGAGGAGTTTGTGGGAGGGTGGACGGTTGGATTTCAGGACTTCGACTGTTTCGTATATTAGCATTGATACCAATCAATACCGCTATTTTACATCCCGACTTCCATTTCCATTTCCAAGTATTATCTTGTACCCCTTCACAACTCGAGAGGGGAGATAAGAGATTAATGGGGAGAAGAAAAAGAAGGGGGAGGGGGAGGTGGAGAAGGGGGAGGGGAAACACATACGCCAAACCATAATATCAAGAATCAACACCACGAACCCCAATACCCCGCCTCCTGTGCCGAATTTCCAGGAATTGCCATGGCCGGCTGTGCTGAGGGTGGGAGCTGCGGAGGCGAGGGAGAGGAGGGAGAGGTTTAGGAGGAGGAGGGGGAGGGTTTGGGTGAGGGATGGCATTTTTCTTTTTCTTCTGCTGTTGGTATTGCTTTCGGTGTCGGTGAGTATGTTGGTGAGGTGTTTGTGGTGTTGAAGTGGCTTGTGAGGGAGATGTAGAGAGCATGGAGGGGAAGATAAAGGGTTGCCTGGAGCTATGACGTATGACGACACTCGAATACCTGCACGGGCTTGACAGCTTCTCCGCTCGCTTAGGGGGCTAGCCTCAGGGGTAGATTCTAGGCTTCGAGATGTGTATAAACACTCATCGGCCAACCCTCTAGAGAATCGATTTAAACCTAGGTATTTGATAAATCCAAACTTATTACTCTTATATATGTGGGAACGCTCCTCAGAGTGTATGGAATACGAACTAAGTGAGTTCCAGAAGGAGTACTCCGTAAGAAAGTCGTTTTGGCAGTTCAAATGTGCCGAGAAATTCGAGCCAAGTCAACGCAACGCAACGCGTAAATGGTAAATATTATAGCTCTCTGCATCAGTATCATCAGACCTCCCCTCCTCCTCATCAACAAGCTACCAGTCCTTCAATCAAAAGCTTTCCCAGCCAGCCACCTATCCAACATATCCAAAGCCACCGCCGGCTGGTCTTGCGGAACCTGCAATACACATTAGTTAACCACGCTCCTCATTTATCTTTCACAGGCATTTTTATTATTATCCAGACAGACTCACCATATGCCCCGACCCATCAATCGTAACAAACGCAAACCGCGTCCTCTTCTCATCCCCCTCCACCATCTGCACATTAACCTCCTTGCTCATCCCCGCCACCTCTCCGCCACTCATCCACGGCTTCAAGTCCCGCGACGTAAACTCCGCCTGTCCTTTCCAGGCCATGTTACTGGTCCAGCGCTTCGCGCCGGCCGTGTTGCATGCTAGGTCTAGATTTCCTTGGTAGATCAGCACGTCGATTTGGGAAGCGAGGAGGTAGGTTAGTTGGGGCATGAGCGAGATCTCCAGGTCGTTGGTTGCACCGAAGGCGTTCATGACGGCGTCGGAGCCGACGCTGAAGTGCGTGAGGGCTTTGGGAACGGCTAGGGCTGAGAATGTCGAGTTGAGGTTCAGGTATTTTTGGATGAGCGCTGTGTTTGCGTAGCAGTAGTTGTCGATGTCGCAAGGTGCAGTTACTGGGTTTTGCTGTTAGCGTGGGTTTGAAGGCTATTGGGTCTGGGATTGGAAATAGGTACTGTCAAATCGATTCCGACCACCGGCATAGGATTCCCCGTCGTAGAACTCGATGACGCCGAACCAGCATACTGCAGATGCTGCTTGGCAGATGGCGGGGTCTGGGTGTTCGTAGCAGGTTCTTGATACGTCCATACAGCGGGGAAGGTTTGCAGCCATAATGTCGCAGCGCGTTGAGTTGAAGACTGGTGCTTCGACGCCGGGGTTCGTCGTGCATAGTGTCTCCCAGTAGCCGTATGCTGTGTCCAGTGGTGAGACGTAGCCATTGCCAATCGCCAGTGATTTCAGAGGCACCTGTGGCTGGTTTGGATGCAGGGCATTCTGACTGACTATCCGAGCCCCAGCGCTGGAGATAATGTCCCTAAAACCATGTCAGTGCGGTTTTACTTGCGAGAGAGCGGGACAAATACTGCATAACTCTCCCCCGTAATCACCAACGGCCCATCCCCATGCTCAGGGAAAACCTGACTGACGAACATCTGCAGGAACAAATGCACATCTGCAGCCGTCGTGAACGAGTCGCCCGGCACAGGTTCCCCTTCATCTAGATACGAAAAGCCCACTCCAGCAGGCTGGTCTACAAACAGCAACGCCGTCTCTTTATTCCAGCCGTACTCATTATACACCGTACCATTCCCATGCGCATTAATCAAACACGGTCCCAATTCCTGCAACATACCAAGCATACTGGATCCACCCGGTCCGCCTGTAAGCCATAGCGCAAGCGGCTCTGATGCGGTGTCTGATGGGGGTGGCTTCTCGGCTTTGAAGTACCAGAAGAACAGGTGTTTGGCTCCGACGTCTAGCCAACCTGTGTATTGGTCTACCGGCGTGTTGCAGAGACTTGCATTCTGACGCTTGATGCGGATTGAGTGGTCTGGCGATACACTGCTTTGGTGGACCGTAAAATCCGAGAGAGTTGGTTCATCTTGGACGAGTGGGGTTTGCGATGTTATACCAAAGGCTGGAACTAGGAGAGCTTGTATCCAAATTAAAGACTTCATTGTATAATAAAGATGAGGTATTATATTCCTAGCAAATTACCACTGTACCAAATCCAATTATCTAAGAAGAACGAAGGAAAACAATTGAGGATATTTTGTTTGTGATATAACTTATTTGTTATTGGAAATAAGACGGAGTAAAGATAGAGTTGACAGTACGGGAGCAACCCCTACCCCGCGTCCCGCATTAGGAAGGTGCTATACTACGCAATCGCGTCCAGGCACCAACAACGAGCAGATTTCCAGTTATACTTTGCCATGTACATGCATATCAGACAACGCAAACGAATGGAATGAAAAACACCAACACAAGGCTGCGAGATTCAGGGGTTCTTATCGTACATCAGGTATGTAATATATGTCTGATATCCGAAGCCCCTGGTTGATTCTAGGCATCTATTTAACAGCTGGATATGGAATCATGCATGATGGCTGTTTAGCTATGCCGATGCCGAATGGCGAGTGCTGTCCCGCATGACGGCGCCGATTGGAATGAACCAAGGGCTAGGGAATGAACGGGTTTCTGCAGTCTTGTTGTTGGGGTCGTATGTCACGAGCGGCTCATATAGAGAGGAAGTAGGTTACTGGTGAGCGCAGTCAATGATAAATTTCAGGCTACTAATACACTTTTTGTTGGAGAACTAATTGGGAAGCTCACATCTTGACACCTTACCAGAACGGACTGCCTTTACCACTCCTCATAACAAGAGTAGAAAGGATCCGACTCTCCCCTCCACCCAACACACTTGAAACAATCAAATATATGAGTGGGATCATAGCAATTCTTCACCTCCAACAACTTCTCATAATTAGCCCCCCAGTACGTCGCCTGCCAATCAGGTTCCCCCCAATGCGCCTCGTTCATATACGCTCCTCCACCAGGACTCAGCGCCTTCAACGGGTCCAACATCTTCAAGAACCCATCCGTAGCATTCTCTTGCGCAGCTGGAGAAAGTCTTTCTTCCCATTCCCCAGCATGGATGACATGCCAGATGGCATCACGCCAAGCCGGGTGCGCAGACGTCGCGTGTTGGGAATCGTCGTTCGAGACTGGGGTTTCCAACACAACTGATGTGGCCGCGAGCGGGAGCAGCGCGGCTGCTGTCTTGATACCATGCACCACGCCGTCGACGAGCGCAGCTATTCCCGAAGGGGTGCTGAAGACGTCGCGGGGAATGAGGCGGGATGCGAGGAGTGAGAATATGCCTGCTGGTTCGGTGGCCCTGGTATCGGCGGAGGATAGGGCGAGGAAAGCGGTGTAGTTTGCAAAGGAGATGTAGCTGTTTTCCACGACTGCTATGTCGGATCTGTTGCTGATGAAGTGGTTGAATTTCGCGGTTGCTGCTTTCAGCTTGGAACCGTCGTTGGAGGGGAGGACGAGGCCGAAGGAGACTTTCCCCGGGTAATAGTCTACGCTTCCTGTGACGAGTTGTTTAGACCATTCGAGTGAGTTCTCGGCGTGCGCTTCGAGGACCCAGTGGAGTGCCTGGCTTTGGTTGCCGGTGAAGTTTGCTTTGAAGTTCCAGGTGTGGATGGCGACTGATGGGTAGAGTTGGATTCGGTATTTGGTGAGGACAGCGAACGTGCCGCCTCCGCCTCCACGCATGGCCCAGAAGAGATCGGGGTCGTTGCATTCGTTGATGGTCTTCACTTCGCCGGATGCAAGAACGACTTCGAATTCTACGGCGTTGTCGACCATTAGACCTTGGGTCGTCGTGAAGTCACCTAATCCTCCACCTTGTCCGAACCCGCCTGCTATACCCACGGATTCTTCGTAGCCGCCCGCTATGTCCATGCCTTTGGTGTTGAAATAGCGGTAGGAGTCCCCGGCGACGACGCCGGCTCCCATCTCCCCCACATTCTTCCCATTGGCTGATGGGCAGTTGGACGCGGTAAAGTTGGAGAAAAAGTCAAAAGTGTTGAGGTTGTGCGTCCATATGGCGAGCGAGTTCGGCACTGATGAACGGCCAAAGAAGTCGTGTCCAGTATTCTTGATGCTGATACGAATATTGTGTTCTTTTGCAAACTTCAGAGCACCTGAAATATGCGAAGCGTTGCGGACATCGACGTAGTATGAGGCAAGCCTTCCTAACGAGCAAGTAGGGTACAATTTCTGCGACGGGTCTTCTGAGAGCAGAGAACAGCCGGTTGAGCCGCAAGCTTCCCAGTTTTGCCAGTAGGTCTGGCCGTAGTAGCCTACTCTGGGGATGCTGTTGTTGTAGTTGTTCTCCACGACGTCGCAAGTTGCTGCGTTGTAGGATGTTGAATTCTCATAGCAAGGGGCTCCCATGGGGACGGTCTGGAACAAGTGTCCGTCGATGGTCTTGTTCAATTGTTGCCATTCTCGCAATGATGGCCAGCATTTCTGGCCGGGTTGACAGTTGTAGCCTGGATCCTGGGTAGTGGGTGCTGCCCAGGTGAGGGCGAGGGAGGAAAGGAAGGATGCGAGAAGAAGCATTGTGTCGGTTGTCAATCGTTGCCAGATCGAGCTTCAATCCTCAAGGCTTGATGGATGAATTGATGCCATCATTTTAAGCCTCTCCATGCCCTTTATATATCATTCCCCTCTCCATGCCCAGACATCTTCCCCAGACTCCATCTACCACTTCGCCCTGTGCTCTGTGGTGACGCAGATTACATGCGTCCGATCTACTCCCAGCATGCTGAAAAGGGCATTTGCTTCGAAGCATGAACTTGACTGCTGCGCATTCTCACTGCTTCTTACTTTTGAGCATGACTCTGTGAAATGACAATGTACCCAACGGGCAAAAGATCAGAGCGAATGGATTTCTTTGCAACGACAAATGTAAACATTCACGTTGTGGAGTATCGCTTACCGTGGCTTTCGAGATGTATTCCCCTTTTGGGAATGAGGCTGCAGTTGGGCTGCAGCATGCAGGAAATGACGTTGCTGACAAATCGGTGCATACATCGGTGTACATAAACGAGATTTAGGTATACAGCACAGTACTTGAAGTTAAGTTGGCTGATATACAGCATATAGCTTTTGCATCTCTTGCAGACGGACTGATGTGATGGAAAGATTTGATGTATGGCGAGAGATATTGAGTTGAGGTGCAAGTGTATATATTCACTAAGATGGATGAAAAGGGGGAACACGTCGGATCAACCCCCACATGTATAAAAGGTGGAGTCCATTTATACCTTTATAGTCCGTGAGTACTCTAAACCTTCTACTTTACATGGTAAACAATACCCAGCAACCACTGAGCAATGCATGCTTTGCGAGCAGGGGGTCCTAGCTTTAGTATTTACCAGAATCTTGGATTACTGCAATTGTATGATTTTGGATTTTAGGGAGGCTTGAAGCGTGGGGTATAGGTGTATATGCTGTAAGGATGTATGTTTTATTGCTGAGATCAATCAGTCTTTTTCGAAGGGGGTTTGGTTGAAAGCAAGCAAGCGAAATACTTCGTGAGGGGAGGGGCAGATTACCGTCGAGTGCAGCTAGCTTTGTGTCAAAACTGAATTGCATAGAGAGCTGTTTCTGGTTGAAGTTAAGATGGAGATAGAGATGAGATGAGGTTTTCTAGGGAGTAGGTGGTGATGTGGTTGTATAGACTGCGAGGCTTGTTGTACAAGTAATGTGTTGTAGGAGCTGGAAGGGGATAACACGTGACTTGGGCTCTGAAATTAAACTTGGAGAAGGGGATAGGTTAAGTTTGATATGAGCGAGGGTTGATACTGATATAATCACAATATGAATTTAAATAGGAGTTTGGAGATGTATGAGATGAATGAGATACGGTAGATTAGCATTCCATACTCCTTTCCCTTTCTCGTCAGTTACCTCCGTATACAGTATGCATTTCCCGTGACACATACACGTTACTCAAAACCAGCTTGGCATTGCATATATGCATAAACCAGCCCTGAGAGTCTGAGACACATCCTAAAATTAGAAAAGCTCCACTCCAAGCTCCAAGCCACAAGATCGACCGCGTACCCTTACTCCGTACGTGGCTTACCCGGAGATACCATGGGAATTGCCCACTACATGAAGTCGTTTCCGCCTTCTAGGCTTTTTGGATCCTCGGGTACAAATTGCAGATTTTCAGGATTTGCGTTGAAATGCTTCGGTTTGGACTGAGAAGAGGTGATTAAGCTTTGAGGCGTGTTTTAGTTTTGGCTGGGATAGGGAAGGGTTTTTTGGGGGTTTCTTGATTTGGGCAGGGTGGGAGAACTGCCGGTAAGGTACGTGCTGGATATAGGACGAAAGCGGCATCTGATAATTTTACGGTGTAAAGTTGTTTTATGCCGACTACTGAAAAACTTGACCTTTCAAAACGAAAACGAGTGCCGCGCCGCGCCTTTGTCTCTAGGACGCAGACTGGTTTTTATGACGAGTGACGAGTTGGCAGGTTGAAAAAAGAGAGGGGGGAGGACTAGAAAGATCTCGACCACTACGGACCATTTAGCAGTATTGTTTATTTCAGGGCTTTTGAAAGTTGAAACTGCAGATGAGGTGGACAACACATCATCAGCCTTACGGTTGAGTCTTCATTGTACAGGATACGGACACGAAAGTAATGGGCTTTACGGAGTATGCATGAATCAAGGTTTGTGCGAGCCCGTTTGGGAGAGTAGTGGGGAGTAGATGGTCCAGAAGAGTGAGACATTTTTGAGGCGAAGCGATGCGATGGGTGAGGAGGTTGCTGGGACGGACTAGGACTAGGGCGCCGGGTGGAGGTGGGCGTGCAAGATGAAGCGGGTATCTTTGTATCTTTGTCTTGGCGCTCCTTTATCTGATGTTGACGGGAGTTTGGATTTATAGAAGTAGATTGTTCTTTGGGATTCAGCTATTGTTCAGTTACCGGCAGCAGGTGTATACGAAGTTGGTGATACCGTATAATGACTGTATTAGAAGTATAATGGCATGTCAATGACTCGGTAGGAATAAGCCTCGATCAATACCGGTATCGCCTCCGAAGTGAACCCTAACAAACGTTTATGCGTCTGTGAAAGAAACATGAAACAAAGCCAGCCACCTGACGAGGACGTTTCCATCTCGGCCGCACTAGGAAACACGCTAGAAGGAGTAGCGAAGAAGAATAGAAGAATCCCCATTAGCCCCAGCCCAGACCCAAAGAGAGAACTGGGCTGAGTGGGCCAAGGACGGTTTAGGCGACTAAGCAATACGGAGCGACCAATTAGGTGTGATCGGGTAGTGCCTGTTCATCGGCGTCCGAGTTCGCCGTCTATTGAGAGCTGCCGATTGATTGGAGAAGGTGGATTGGGGCAGGGATGGCGCTGCCACGCGGCGGATCGGAGGAGAGTGTAAACGCGGGATGATGGTTGGTGGACGAGAGGCGCTGTACTTGTACGGAGGTATCGTGGCGTGGGCCATTCTGAGGCAGTGCAAGTAGTGAACTTACTTAGCTATGAAGCGTGCATGATGATATGATATTGTGAATAGGGGAAGCATAATAAATATGAAAATGAAGTGGGTCTCCGGTACGGGTTTTATGTTTATGTTTATGCCTTTCCGGTTACTCAAGTCCTACCTATGCTTTTTCCCTTTTTGAGGTGTTGATTGATTGTTTATCATTCATTTATCGAGTATAGAGATTTACCAGACTCACAAAGATACCGTATACTCTTACTCCTTCCTCTATAGACTTGTCAATTCACAACATCCCAACTCTCCTCTCCATCAGCTCATCATCATCCCATCCATAGAATACGAACAACTACCGTCTTATTGTGCTGCGGAATCATCCAGTAGTCGGTTATTAGCAGGTCGGAGTTGACGTCGGGCGCCCAGTGCAGTCCAGCCAGTCCCGAGCTTTGGATTTTGGACGCGCGTCGCCTCTAATCACCGCTACCGCCAAATCTCATCCCCCAGGCACCTACCAAATCTCTCAAATCTCTCAAATCTCTCCT
>QGMI01000677.1:0-21810 GCA_007821535.1 Lachnellula occidentalis | reverse complement strand
GGCGACCCCTAATCGTAGGTGAGAAGCCTTGTGTTTAGGGGTGGTACAAGTTCTGGAAACACACATTAGTACCCCCGAAGGGTTAGCAAATGATTGAAGTGAACCTACCGCTCAATGGTGTGCTTCGATATACCCTCTGAGGAATCTAGCAAGTCTTTGCTCCTTTTGACAAAACTTAATGCACGCTGAGCTCCAGAATTCGGGTTCATGTTGTCGACGACAGAGCAGAAAGATTTATTGCTGGGAATACGTAATTTTCGGTTGAAAGACGACGGACTTGCCCCTAGTTCAAATGCTCTGTTTGCTCCTCAAGTCCTCGCTGTATCATATCCCTCAAGCTCACTGACACGTATAGTATACCGCCCTTTCCAGATGAACCCCGTATGCGGGGTCCTACATCAGGACCTTCGGAGCACCCGTCACACGCCTGAGCCAGAACCGAGTCAAGGACCAGAGCCTGATCGAAAGTTGCCTGGAGTCTGGTGCCATTTGGCAGCTTTACTAGAAGAACGGTTCGAAGCCAGCCTATTGAGTTGTCAGTATCTTGTCACAGGCGCGTCCTTGGTATTTGCCTTGCTCGCCTTGTTTGATTCTGCCATTCATTCGCCGGAGTGGGGAGTACCAAGACTACCTATGCTCCACCTGTTTCCGCAGAGTAGGTGTGTGTGGAGGTCAATTGGTAATACGGTGTTGATGTCGCCTTGCAATCTGAATGGAGGAGGGCGGAGTTGGACGATTGCTGACATAGAACGTGCCAGCAGTATGCGCGTGCTTGTAGCACCCGTCAATTCAGGACGGTCCTTCATGGACTTACCAGGGGCGCGTCATGTTGAAGGGTTGCAGGCTCGAGCGAGGCCCCCTTCGGCTTGTTGAGCGCTTTCAACTGAATGCTCTCGATTTTTGGTCTTCATGGTATACAAAGCCGCGTCTTCGAGGTGTCGCGGAGAGCGTACAAATTTGCAACAAGTTTAAAGTAGTTGGAGGTGGATTGAAGGCATCATATACTTTGAATGGGATTGAGGCAGTGTAGCATAGCCGCGCTCTTCTTTGCCTGTGTGAGCTTCTAGAGGTTGGACACGTGCCGTTCAAACATTGTCAGTTCTAAATCGAGCAGCTTCTATACTGCCAATTCTATTTCGAGCGCTTTCAAAAGGTGTGGATGCTTCTGAGGGAGTACATGATCCCCAAAACAGAGGTGGGGGCATTGTTCAGAATGCTGCATGCTGAGGTCTGGACCCGGGTGTTGCATATTTGAGCCAACACGACACTCGGTAACTAATTAGGCAAGTGACTATCTTGATGGCCATCTACCCTGCTCTCGAAGCCCTGGTGTTCGTTGCGAGCAAGAAAAAATCGCCAGTTTGCGATACCTAGGTACGTTTGAACGCCCAGCTTAGGTGTGAATTTGCGCCAAGATAATAACAAAAGAAGAATGCCGGCAAGTCGTATACAGGAGATTTTCATTGTGTACTACACAAGATATGGATGCGAACGCGAAACACCATCGCTTTCTAACAGTACAATTATTGCCAATTGAGTTGACGCCGTTGCAATATGGAGTAATTGATCCAAGCACGTAGAATAGCACTTGCATTTACCCACAACCCTCTGTATCAACGGACTATTGACAGTTGTGATGGGTAAAAAGTTGGGAGAAACAGTTGACGCGGGGAATCGCGACTGACAGGGGGGTGTTGGAAATAGCTGCTTACATAAGCACGCCACCACATAAAACTCTACAACGTGGCATATTTCACTCCTTAACCTTTACATAATATATCACTATATGACCTCTTATGCTAGCGCACTCCTCTCTCATATATCCATTATATCGCTCGTAGTTCAACAAGGGGTGATTACCTTAGCAAGTCACATGTCGTCGCAAAGGGGGTGATGTGGTTCCGAAGAGTACGAAGTACTAGAACTCATTGGTGCTATTTTGCAATAAATTACTTTTGGTATACCCTACGGTGGCCTGTTCTTTTCTAAAAGTGAGGGTGGTCGGGGTTCATCACACGGCGTTCACGTGCTGACAACAGACATCCAGGATACATACCTAGCTTGCGACAAGAGGCGCCCTCTGTTGCGAAATGAATTTGACGCTATGTATAGAGAACTTTCAACAACTAAGTTCTACCTCCGTACGATACAGGAAGGGCATATACAGACCCTTACGATGCTCGAAGCCAGTCACGTGAAGCGAGCGTGCGGGCATTCCATGTTGCAATTTCTTCTTGACTCTCGAATATTCCACACCTAATGAGTTGCGATCAAGGAGTTTGGTGTCTGGGTGCGGATCTGGCTTTGTGGAGGATGTATACGGAGGCAGAACAGTCTGGCTGTTTTATCAAAACGTCGTGACAAATATCCCCTTTGCCTAGTCCGAGTATTTTATTCGGTTCTAGATGTTGCTGTAGGTTCGAGTCTTCGGGATTCTATCGCCAGAACCCGCAATAAATTGACGTTCGCTCATGGACATCAAGCCCTTCAATGCACAGGATTCAGACTCCATCCCGCAGCCCCTTTGCCGAGCCTAACTCTCAATCCCTCGGCTCTGCTAACCGTGCCATCCTTTAGAGCCGTGGGTCCCATATAATTATGGGCTTCTGGACCAAGTATAGTAACTGCGGCCAAAGAATCAGACTTCATGACTTCCACTCTGGATATAGCAGTATGGATGATCGTGATGAGGAGGAAGAGTATCGATGCACCAACGAGTCCTGCGAGTAGAGAGAGCCAGGCCCATTTGATGTGCACGAATATTTTGACTGAGTAGGATGTACCTGCTACGTCGATAGTGTCTGGTGCATTACCACTGCCCATGTATGTACGGATGCTGGGTGTGGAGTTAGTTTACTCGTAAACAAGACTGTGGAATATTGGACTTACGTGTTGGTCATACTATTTGCCATGTTCGAAGTATAGTTCTTGATCCCTTCTTGAACAAGTGTCGTGGTATTCGCAGTGATCAATGGCTGCAGAATCGCCACGACTGGGTTGTCTGCTGCTGCAATGTAGTTGGGAGCACCACCAAAATACTCCCCATTAAAGAACGCACTCAAGTATATACCAAGGATTAGATTAGACTGCTGAGTTACGTTGAACGCAACAGTCGGTTTAAACGCAACAGTCCCTTCAGTAGTTCTTCTAGAAAATCCCAATCAGCAACTGCGATATACAGGAAATTGATATACGTACGTTGGAGCGGCTATTGTAGCGTTGCCATATATGTCGGAACTCTCACCAGGTCGTTGGTCCAGAGTAGCGTTAGACGAGGTTGCCTAAAAAGTCATCAAGTGAGCAACTAATCAATTAGAAAATTCGCGCTCTTGAGTATGTACATACGATTGTTTTGGTTGAGGCGCTGCCTTCTACAACGCTAGTTTGGTACGTATTTACACACCAATAGAAGACGAGTTCAAGAGCATTGAAAACGGGTTGTGACGTATTAGTAATGTCCATAATACCAAGGCCACGTTCTTCATAAATAATGTAGGCATTGCTGACCATAAGTCCGATGGTTGAGTTATCGGTGAGCAGGGGAACTGAAGCCTTGGAGGTCATGTTACTGGTGTATATTCCGTATTCCAGGTAAGCGTTATTTGGGAGGGTTACATTGGCCAACTGGAAGTAGGGGTCAGCATTAGATCAATGGAATAACATTGAAGACAAGGAGTGAGAAAATAATATTATCGAATAATCAATATGTGACTTACAGTAGGGCCTTGTTTCCCAAGAGGCGGCACTGCAACACATTAGTACTCTATTTTCCCGCAAAAAGTAAGAGCCGAGAAGATAAAACACTCTTTGGGGGTGAGAACGCAGCAAAAGCAGGGACGGGAGATAAAGGAAAAAGATAGCTACCTGTCAACATATCCGTAACATTCGTTACTTTAGTACATATAGCGAGAGAATCATAAGCGGGCCATGTGCAATTTCCGGTGGTACAAGACGGAGCGATAGATGGAATAGATACGTTTGCTGCGTTGTATACAGCACTACCTATGGCTGCCTGTATGGGTAGTGACAATGGAGCCGAGGTAACATCAGTGTGACTTGTCTGGGTACTTATGCCGTCCCACCTGCAAAACATAAGGTGATTAGCGAATATTTATTATGAAAGTGGCTTGATGCCAGAAGAGCAGAGGGCTTGGAGTAATGAGGCATCCTTGAGGGCAGACAATAAAATAGTTGTCTCCAGGTAGAGGGCATGCATTGAGCTCGGGGAACAAGCTGGAGGAGTGGGGAGTTATACTCTGAGTACATACAAGTTGGCACTGGGCGCCAGAGCAGATGACCCTGAAGCGCTTGGAACAAGCTCATTAGAATAGGAAATCGCCTGTTGGGTAATCGGAGAAATCCCAATGGACAAAATAGTAATTAGAGCACCAATACTTGCGGAGTGCCTGCATAGCATGTCAGTAATTTCTCAAATCAACAGCGCAGTCATTACAAGAACATACCAAAATTTTAGACTTCCTAATAACAACAGAGCATCCCAAGGTCCACGAGTCGCGTCATCGAATCTGGCAAAGTCTGCCAGCGGTGCATCATTCTTCGAAAACCATATCCATTTAAGTTGACCAATGCAACTCATCACAGGGTACATCAATCCGGCTTTGGCGATTGTTGCGAAGACGGCGAGGTACGTGTTGAGGGAGACACCTGCGGCCAAGCTGTGGGACGGAGTTTTGTCATGCTTCGCCAGTACAATAACAATCGCTATGAGCGAGCCAAGACTACCCAGAAGACACATAATTTCTCTTAGCCACCAGTCCCTCATTATTCGACTGAACCCATCAACCCTCTCGTTTGGCGGGGGCCCATGGTATTCGCTATCGTAGGCTCCGACTTGGGTATACTGGGGGCCATAATTCCCGTCCTTGGGCGCTGCTTTATCTGAGGGGTTGTTGTTGTCGAATGATGAAATATTGGAATTCATGGTTGCTGAGATCGACCGTTGGGGAGGTTGGTATGCAGTATCGTGGTGGAAAGCCGAATTGTTGATGGGCTCTGGAATTTCTGGAGCGTAATATCCTCGTGCAGCGGCGTCCCTTGCCAAGGTAAGTTTAATGCCAAAATACCGTTTCACCAAATCTGCTGTTTAATGCTTTCCGCACAAAAGGAGATAGAACGTGCTGGAAAGTGGTTGACTCGGAAGGCAAAAAGAATAAAAGCAGAAAAGAAGGCATCGTGCTTGCTACATATATAGGATAAGGTAGTTTTAGGGTGCAAATAAGCTTTGTAGATCAGGCTGGCCTAGGCTAATCGGGTCTTTTTAACGTTAAACTTTGCACAGCCCAGCAAATTGGAAGCAGTTTGAAGCCACCACCAAGGACCTAAGCGTCAAAAGAAGCTTCTGACTGGTCCGGTTGAGATCCGTCAAGACAGTTACAGTGGGCCCGAATGACACTAAGATACCCCGTCCCATGTACGTACTACATGTTTTGGTGACCTCAGAATGAGTCTTATTATTACTTCTAAATCCGGGGATGGCCCAAGTTTGACTCGAACTCGCTAAGCTCGGTCAAACATTGACAATAAACCAAAGTTGCAGTGTGACAGAAGTACAAAAGTGGCAGTAAGTGCAAGAAAGCTTTCTGTTCGGGAGTAATGTCCTCCTGGTATGGGTGTGCAGGTCAGATCGCTAAAAGAATGGCTAGGTCCCAAGGCCTAGAACAGCATGGCGTTAAAGAGACTCGTTGAGTAAGAGAATGGGAGCAAGGTACAAATGAGTATAGGCCAGAATAGCTAATTTGGAAGACCGTAGGAATGATGGAATAAGAGACACGATTTCCGCGGCACTAGCCACGGCCCTTATCTCTCGGTCCATCCCTCTGAGCCCACCCATGCTCGCCACCCGCTCTACCCGCTTTCTCATTCTCCACACCCCTCTTCTTCCCCCAACTCCCTAGCCAAGCCCTAACAGCACCGGCTACCGTCTCCCCCTCCACATCCCTATGCTGATTCCAATAAGTAAACACCCACCACAGCCTCCATACCACCAGCACCGCCACCGTCCCCGGTACCGTAACAACCCAGTAAATCCAAAACCTATTATTCACGACGCCTGATTGTGTCTCTGCGTCCCAATTGAAGAGCGGCATGGCAAAGAAAGATGCGACGAATGTACCGGGGAGAAAGAACATGGTGAGTACGGCAATGGCTTTCATGGCGCTGGAGTCGGCTTTGGATTCGAGGGCGATTTGATGATTTATATTGTTACCCAGGGTGGCGGTCCGGTTTTCGAGCTTCAGAGGCAGAAACCTATCAGTAGGAGATCTAACAATGAAAGAGGAAACTTACGCCGGTGCGATTTAGTTGCGTGTGTGCTTGTGCTCGACGAAGGCGCGGGAGTTGGAATTCGAGCGCGCTGACGAGGTATTCTAGACGATTGTAGATGATACTGCCGGCATTTTCGAAAGCCGGTTTATGTGGTCCAGCATTTGTGATTATGTTTAGATTTTCGAAATAAGAGAGGAGCTTTTTGCCCATCATGATCGAGAAGTCAAAGTGCTCTTCCAGTGCACAGAGGGATTGACCATCACCAAAGGACTTTTTGGCGGCAGCGTCATCGTCTACTTGGATGTTTTTGAAATGTTCAAACAGCTTATGGTCGTTGAGTCCTGAAGTGTGCTGTATCGAAATGGAGTTTAAAAACAGACGTTCTAGCTCCTTGATGCAAGTTTTAAAGAGGAGTTCGAATACGAGAGTAGGGACAAGCATGGGGTGTAGTGTGAGCGGATGGAGAGGCTCGGAGAGTAGCCTGTCGCATATGGTTCGGGATTCATGCGTTTCGAAATTATGAAGATAGACAGATGTTCTCATGAGAGCGGGGTCATAAGCTACGGAGACTTTATACCATCCTTGTCTGTACGAAAAGTTCTCTATATAAAAAGCTGTCTTGTCAGAGACTTGCGTTATGTGGGAGGAATAAGCTCACACGTGATACCGCTTGGGCTTGATATGCTCGACACCTGCCCGAGTTCTCGAGTGGATAAGCATGCTTTGTGAAATTTAAACGCGTCGACAAAACGATGGAAGGTTAGATCGTCGAATGGATTCGGTGCTTCGGGATTATATTGTGTTGGCCTCCCGTGCTCATCCTTCATTTCGAGTCGTGGCGGTGCTATTCTGGATTTAATGTAAGTAGATATATCTTTCGACTTTCAGAGGGCTTACAGAAGTCTCAGTTTTGCATGTTCGCCATCATCTTGAACTGTGAGCTTGCCTTCATCGATGTTTTCGGCTCTGAGGAAGTCATCATCGACAAGGACGGAATAACCCTGCACTGTGAGTAAGGTATAGGTATGTACACAACACAACAACTCACTTCGACGTGCCTAAAGAGTATCTCTCGAACAGGTTGGCATATAGTGACTTCCTCTTGAGATGCGTAAAAGGTAGGTTTGTGCCCAGTTGCCTGTCGCTTAGAAGTCCCCCGCTGTAGACCTGAACCTTTCCAATTATATGTATCCTGTGTAAATAAACACTGATAGTCCATTCTTCTGGTATTTATCAACGCTAAATAACGAGAACTCAAGGGCTCCAGATCTAGGCTTCACTTTGCTTGAGAAGTATCACGATTGTTGGTTACCAGCTCGGCATTCAAGGCTTCATCAAATACTGCCACTAGAGCAACAGAGCACCAGGCGATATGAATCAAGACAAGTGCATGCAGAGGATATTCCGAAGAAACGAAAAAAAAAGAGGAAACGAGGCTAAAAGAGCGAGATTACTGGTAATGCAGGATCCGCTAGTCTGCTGACATAGGTGCGGTATATTATGCAGATGCCAGCCAAGGCGTCACCTGTTTCACGAGCTTCATTAAAGAATGTATGTATAGCAGGTAGGCATCGAGACATCTGAATAGCCTCATAGAGCTCGAGATTTGCTCCATCCATCCAAAGACTGGAAAAGAGACAGCCGAGTTTCCGCAACATATCCGGACGGAGTGTTGCTAGAAGACGCGCATCGTGATTGGCCATTTTGGTAGCGAAAGTGGGGGAGCGCGTATTAGTAAAAGTCCGAGTCTTCCCGAGCCCACCCATCCTAGCGTCTAAAATTCAGGATCTGAAGTACTTGTAATATCTGTCGCTGAGCTTCCGCCAATTTTATCAATTGAACACCAGCATCGTCCAAGGACCTATTGCATTCTATCCCATCCCATCTCCACTCACCTCTTAATACTCCATCCCAATACCTATCCACGATGGCTTCACCCAACACCTCTACCGGGTCGACGAAGGTCGATGCCGTTGTCCAGAATGTCGCTGCCAACACCCCCGAGAAGCTCAGCGGTGTTGCGCTCTACTCAAGATTCGCCTTGGCTGGTGCAGTCTGCTGTGCAATTACCCACGGAGGTCTCACACCCGTCGATGTGTAAGTATTCATGTCTGTCAAGATTTGCGATGAAAATTGCGCTCGCGGAGATATCTGTTCCCTAAGCCCGGACGCAAGATAGAGCAATAGCACACTAACATTCTATCCGCACAGCGTCAAGACAAGAATCCAACTCGACCCCGTCACATACAACAAAGGTCTCATTGGAGGTTTCCGACAGGTCGTTGCTAAGGAGGGTGCCGGTGCTCTGTTGACTGGATTCGGACCAACTTTTGCCGGATACTTCCTCCAAGGCGCATTCAAGTTTGGAGGATATGAATACTTCAAGCAACAATCCATCAACATGCTTGGATATGAGACTGCCTCCAACAACCGAACGGCCGTCTATTTGGCCTCTGCTGGTTGTGCAGAATTCTTCGCCGATATTGCCCTCTGCCCTCTTGAGGCCACCCGTATCCGTCTCGTCTCTGAGCCAACATATGCTACCGGTCTTGTCAGTGGCTTCAGTAAAATGCTGAAGAACGAAGGTGCTGGTGCTTTCTACGCTGGTTTCGGTCCTATCTTGTTCAAGCAGTAAGTAGCGGCTATTCGGGATCTACCAATTTGGGATGCTGATTAAGGATCATAGGGTTCCATATACCATGACCAAGTTCGTCGTTTTCGAGAAGGTTGCTGAGGCCATCTACACGAAAGTTGACAAGAGCACGGCCTCCGACGGACTGCAGACCACCATCAACCTCGGATCTGGTCTCATGGCTGGTTTCGCCGCCGCCGCTGTCTCGCAACCCGCAGATACCATGTTGAGCAAAATCAACAAGTCTAAGGGTCTTCCAGGAGAAGGTACCACCAGCCGTTTGATCAAGATTGCCAAGGAGCTTGGCATTAGAGGTTCTTACACTGGTATTGGTGCTCGTCTTTTCATGGTTGGTAAGTAACAACTTTAGACAATCTACACGTAAGAAACCTGGCTAACTTTCTTCAAGGAACACTTACCGCAGGACAGGCAAATACACCCATCTCTTGTATCTGTAGAACATATTTGCTAACTTATATTTATAGTTCGCCATCTACGGAGAGATCAAGAAGGCATTGGGTGCCACCGGTGGTGTTGAAATTGCGAAATAGATGGAGAGAAAAGAAGTATAGACGGAGCCGTCAATAGATGCTTTTCAAGGCTGGAGAGCTTTTAGCTTGTACGGCCTTTATAAACATGGGATGGAGAGAGTGAAAGAGGGTATTTCTTCGTTAGTTTCGGTTTTGCATGCATTGTTCGGGCTGGGTTTCTCCTCTTCTCAAGCATACACGTCCTCCGTTGTAGAAAAGGGCGAATCTGCTTTGGGGCGTTTGTAATAATAGGTCCTTTCTGCGGCAAGACTGAATAGATGGGGAACATGAAATTTTGACAGATCTTATTCATACATACATGCGTGCAACTGACGGTAGAAGGTCGTGGTGATGGGGAGATTCCTTAATTCTGTCAGGTGGTAAGAATTGGTGCGACGAAGGAATCCTAAGAGAAAGATTATGCATAAAACTTCCGCGGGTTTGTGAATGTTTGATTTGGAAGGACATTCTCATTGAAGGTATGAAATCTTAACGTGAATAAAGTCTATATCGCAAACGTTACCAAAGAAAGCTAATAACCAATCTAGTGTTACCTGCCACCGAACCATATCGGACCTATGTTAGATGTTCATTTCCCAGCTTCATCTTTAAACACTTTTGAAAACCACCCGACCATAGCCGTCACCGTTGGATGATTCCATGTCAGTGTTTGCGGAACCTTCACCTTGAGAACGCTTTGCAGTTTCTGTCTCAGTACAATTGTCATCACACTATCAACACCAATATCTGACAGCGCGACACGGGGATCTATGTCCTCTATGTCGGCAATCTTCAAAATCGAACCAAGACACTCGCGAATCTTGACATCGAGCCAGACTGTGAGCTCAGCCGGGTTACTTGGGCGGGCTGCACTGTCGTCCTTGGTCTCTCCCGTAGCTGCTGAGGCTTCCACAGTACGGGGCCGGCGGACTGCAATCTCCTCAAGAAGCGGGCACGGGATTGGCTCGCCTTCGTCAAAGACCAGACTGCGGGTAACGACTGCATGGTCGACATTGTATTTCGATAGATGCTCCCAGGCGCGGAAGCCTTCTTCGCGTGTGATGTCTGTGATGCCTTTGCTTTGCAGCTCAAGTGTGAGGAAGGCAGATGTGCCCATTCCCAATCCACGCCAGGCAGTCCATTGGAAGGCAATTGCATTATCACCTTGGTTTCTGCGGTGAGCGGCTAGCGTATCGAGGAATGCGTTACCAGATCCGTACGAGCTTTGACCGGATGTTCCAACCAGTTGTCCGATCGAGGAATATAGGACGAAGAAGTCAAGGGAGCCAGGCGGGAAGGCTTTGTGAAGAGCAAGAGCACCGGAAACCTTTGGCGCCAAGACCCGTTCGAACGAGTCCGCAGTTGTCTCAACCAGAAGGCTGTCCTCTAGCACTCCGCTGGCGTGAATGACCCCAAGCACAGGAGGTAGAGAGAGGCGGTCCAGTGTCTGAAGCAATTTCTCATGCGCATTTTCGGCGCTGATGTCGAGAGAGATGACGTAAATGCTAGCGCCCAGACTCTCCATGGCTTTGATTCTGTTCAGAATTGGAGCCAGATTTCCAGATGCGGTCGCCCATTGCCTGCGAGGAGGCAGTGCACGACGAGAGATTATGACAATTCGACGGGCTCCCTTCTCGATGAGAAAGTCGCAAGTTTCAAGACCAAGAAATCCTAGACCACCGGTGAGGATATATGTTCCCTCAGGTTTTGGCAGCAAAGTCTTTGTGCTTGAAGAAATGAGGCGCTGGTTCGTTGAGAAGGGCCTCATGCGTGCAATCCAAGGCACACCGTCCACAAAGCGGATGATATCAGGTCCTTGGACATACTTGAATGGCAAAATCGGGAATTCTGGGCCTTGGTTGTCGATCAACCCGCCCCAGATGTCAGAATGCTCCAAGGCGACGATGCGAGCAAGACCATACAGAGCTCCTTGAGCAAGTGCGGTGGATGATTCGGCAGCGAAGACCCTGTCCGTGACGATAAAGAATTTAACATCAAGGCTATTTCGGACAATGAACTTGACAGCGGTTGCCACTTCCCAGATGAACCTCTGAGTTGAGCTTGCAATATCACCAGAAGATCGAACGGGGCCTGGGCAGTACACTACTGCAGAGCCCTTGTCGCCTAACATAGCAGACACTTCTGCTTGCTCAAGTTCCTGGGCGCTTTTGACCTTCAAAACCTTCAAGAGATGGCGCTGTAGGTCATTCCCATACTTGTCAAGTGTGGCATTGTCGTCCGATATCAAGATAGCTTGAGTCGTCAGCAGAGGCTTTTCCGACAGACGAGCCGGAACCCAGGCCATCTGATGTACTAAGCCATCCATGCCTGTACTGACTCCCGAACCACCTTCAACCTCGGTAAGCCTGATTCCCTCAAACTTAGCCAGCAACTCGCCATCCACACTAAGAACAGCAACATCTGCAGACCGGGTTTGAGGATCATCAGCTACCTCGGTTTCCGTGGCATGGAGGTAGTATATCTTTGGGGGAGGCGTCTTTGAGATGATGGTGAGCTTATCAATCCGCGAAACAATGCGCAACTTTGCGTCGTCGGAAAAGACCGTCGCACCAACAGAGGATGCGGCATCGAGGCTGGGAGCCCACGACTGCGGGTCCCACGTAACAGCCGTGTTATCTGGGTCGTTGTCAACTTTCGCGAGCATCTCCTTGGATTTGCCATAATGCTCAATAACAGCCCACGGGAAGGCGATACCAGCAACCCCGACCTTGGTGAGATAGTCGATGGAGAAGTTGTTCGGCAACTTGGTACCGATACTCTTCTTGATGGCGTCTATGTCCACAGCCGCGGCGTCCGGAATGAGCTGGTCAACGCCGAATCTTGCGGTGCTGTGCGTCACCCAGGAGTGGTCATCGCCATTGCTGAGACGAGAAGCAACCTTCACATTCTCGCCATCAACGACAATCTGGACATTTCGGTCATCCTCAGTGACCGCGAGGGGAACGCGTAATCTCATGTCAGTGAGAGTGGTGGCGCTGGTCGCGTGCAGGAAGGTATTAACGTAAACAGCCGCGGGTATGATGTTAGTGCCGTGAAGCTTGTGATCTCGAGGGAAAGGCTTGGTAACCTCATTCAGCTTGGTAGTGAATATAACCGTGTCAGTACCGGCAATAACTGTGCGTTGACCATTCATGGTGTGCAGGTCGACATCGTGCACACTCTCTGCGCCAGCCATGCCTGACGAAACTTCCTTCCAATATGGCTTTTGACTCCACTTGAATCCAGGAACTTTACTAGACCATGTGCGGCCAAACAAGACAGCAGTATCAACACTTGCACCCTTGATATAGAGCTGGGCTAGGGCAAAGAGGATACTCTTCTCAGCGGCTTTGTTCTTCGTCATCGTGGAAATGACGGTGAAATCCGCCAGATCCTTCTCCTGCAGAATTTCATTGACCGAGTGCGACACGATAGGATGGGATGAGACCTCGAGAAACGTCCTGTAACCATCTTCGGCAGCGGCGCTGACGGCAGAGGTAAGCCAGACAGGTTTGACCATGTTATTGACCCAGTAGCCAACATCTCTGGCAGCCTGGGACCGGGGCTCCACCTGAGAAGTCGAATACAGCTTGATCGTTGGCTGTTGAGGATTGAGTGCGCCAGAGAGGGCGTCTGTCAGTGGCTGTGACAACGTTTCTAGCATTGGGCTGTGAAAGCCAATGTCGGTCTTGACTTCGAATGCTCTGACACCTCGCTCTTTCAGACTCTTCACATATTCGGCCAGAGGGGCCGTGGCACCACTGACAACACAAGATGATGGAGAGGAATCGATGGCGGCCACGATATCCTTCCTGTCGCCCAGCTCAGCAGACACCTCTGCGAATGGCATATTTACCAAATACATCCCGCCAATACCCTTGACCTGAGCATACAGGCGTGCACGCCTCGTAACAATAATAACACCCTCTTCTGGGGTAAGACATCCGGCAACGACTGAAGCGGCAAGCTCTCCCACAGAGTGTCCGATCACTGCTTGAGGTTGAATCCCCTTGGACTTGAGAACTTGGCTAAGACCAACCTGTACCAGATAAATCAGGACTTGAATCTCGTCCGACTCTTGGAAAGAGCCCGTCCTCAAATTCTCGACAGCAGAGTACCCGAGCTCTTGGGACACAATGTTGTCCAAATGGGCGACAGTCTCGTAGAAAATGGGGTCATGGAGAAGTTCTTTCCCCATATCTGCCCACTGCGCACCATGTCCAGAGAAAATCCAAACCACGTCCTTGCTGATACTGTTATCAGAAGTGCGGCCTTGGACAGCCCAATCGCCTATAGTGCCTTTGGTGAAGGAGTTCAACGCCTCAGCAGCTTCATCGTGGCTAGAGACGACAAAAGCTGCGCGAAAGTCGTGCTGAGCACGGTGATGTCCCAAGGTGGCCGCGATAGATTCAAGACTTTCGGACTTTCCATTGGTGGAGATCCATTCGTACTGAGCTGCGCTTTGAACAGCCAGTCTTTTCTCCTGCGGAGCTGAAATTACCAACAGCGTGGGACCGCCCTCTTTCTCTTGTCCAGAAGGGGGAAGAATTGGGGATTGCTCGATAATAGCATGGGATACGGTCCCGCCGTATCCGTACGAGCAGATGGCCGCACGCCGGGGCCCATTAGCCTCGGTCCATTCAGTTCTTTCTCGCACCACCTGGAGTCCCGACTTTTTCCAGTCAACCCTCGTGTTAAGGTTGTTCAGCCTTGTTTGGGGTGGAATCAGTCCCTTGTCGACAGCCATAACTGCTTTAACGAGACTGATGGCTCCAGCTGCGGCCTCAAGATGACCGACGTTAGGTTTGATAGATCCAACGTAGGCAGGGGCATTCGCTGGACGCCCAACGCCATATACAGCTGAGATAGCAGAGATTTCCGTCGGGTCGCCTAGAGAAGTGGATGTAGCGTGAGCCTCGATGAAGCCGACGGTCAAAGGATCGATATCCGAGACTGCAAGAGCCTTTCTCGCAACAAGCTCCTGCGCCTTGGCGTTGGGGGCCATGATTCCGTTTGTCTTGCCATCTTGAGCAATGGCAGTGCCCTTCAGGGTGGCGAGAACGCGATCGCCATCCGCAACGGCATGGGAGAGACGTTTGAGAATGAGGACAGCAGCGCCTTCTCCTCTAGCGTATCCATGGGCATCGTCATCAAAAGATTGACAGACTCCGTCTGGTGAAAGTGCACCGGCTGAGCCTAGCATATGGAATAAAGCAGGAGATAAGCATACTTGGACACCACCGACGACGGCAATCCGGGACTCTCCGCTCAAGATCGCTTGGCGTCCGAAATGTACAGCACACAAGGAGGATGCGCATGCAGAGTCGACCGCTACACTGGCGCCCATAAGATCAAGGTGGTATGAGATCCTGTTAGGGATTCCATGGGCTGTTGTACCTATGCCCATCCAGGCCTCAATGTTGGGCAAGTCTTCAAGGAGTAACCTGGAATAGTCATCCGAGTCTACGCCAATATAGACAGCAGTATCAGATCCCTAAAGGTCAGGATATTGGTGTTAGTATTTCCATACCAAGAAACAGGTAGGTATCTTCGGAGGAGTAATATTCAACTTTGAATGTTTTAACTCATATGAGGTTTGTCCCTCCCAGACTTGCCAGAATCACTTTCAGAATCCGAGTACTTACAGCAAGTGCTTTAGGGTTGAGACCAGCATTCTCGAGAGCTTCCCATGTGACCTCCAGCCCCATCCTCTGGTGAGGGTCCATCTGCTCGGCCTCTTTGGGGGAGATGCCAAAGAATGCCGCATCAAAATTTTCTAGGTCGTTGATGAAGTAACCTTTATTGATTGTCTTCGCAATAACCTTTGCGTTTCGAGGGTCCCTCTTAATCCAAGGGTCCCAGCGCCAGGCAGGGCTTTCTCCAGAAGCATCTTTTTGGTCCATGATGAAGTCCCATAGCTTCTCGGGAGAGTCATTGCCTCCAGCCGTTCGACTTGACATGCCAATGATTGCTACATCATCGAATGAAAAATCTGCCGTGGAGACAGAGGAAGCGGTCAGGTGGGGTGAGGCAGACGGAGGAGAGGAATCGGTAGAGGAAGATTGTTGATTGGGATCATCAACCATGCTTGTGGTCATTGTGGAATAAGCAGTTCCTGGGACAATTATCACTGAAAGAAATTATTGAAGGGAGGTACCTTGGATTATAAGTATTCTTGCCCATACTCTTTTCCGGCTATACTCTGATCTATGAAGGCCTATCAAGGCTTAGGTCCTCTTTGGCAACTATAATCTGATAGCATGAGCTATACCCAGTTTATGCATATGCGGATTACTGCCCCTAAGAAGTCTTCTATCTACGAATCAGAAGGCCTGGGCTTTTCAGTTTTCCCTTGCAAGGTAGTATACGTAAAAGGCTAGAAACTAGCTGGTGGGTTGAGTTATCAGGGAAGAAACGGCCGTTGATTACTATGCCGAATGGATAACTATAGGACTTCATGCTGCTGGTAAATTGGTAAGAGTACGTAATATAGCGGAAGAGAGGATATAATATCTAAGGATCAGGTATACTTAGCTTAGGCATGAAGGACTTAGAGGTATTACATAGTCTTTGACTCGCATATCACAATACATAGATCTTTAATTTTATCGTCTATAGTCGGGATTAGTCTAAAGCCTAAAAAGCTATATTTCGTACATTAAAAGAACTCGCAGAAGCAAGACCGACTATTAGTGCAGGAAGATTTGCTTATCTAGAATAGCAGATACGAGTATAGAGTAAAGAAGGATGACGAATATCATACACCCTTTGAAAAGGTTAATTACCCTTTACGCCACCGTAAATACAAGGGGACTAAGCTAGTGATATTGCTACGTCTAGGATTTCCTATATACGACCCTATAAGTACTCTCGCCGTAAAGAGTAGGCGATCTGCAAGGGCATCCAGCCATTTAATTGTTAGAAACTTATATTTCATAGAGGCTTTACGGGACTTAACCTTAATCAAGCAGGTGAGGCCTATGTCAATTCACAGCTGCATCTAGATGTATGACGGCGCGACGAGGATAGAGATAAGGCTTAGTACGACTCGTACCTTACGAGTGTACGAAACAAGGAGATAGTATTCGTATCCTAGTAGATATCTACGAACACATGTTAATAATTGCTATACTGCATAGTCTAGTCAGCGGAAGCATGCATTGTCATGAGGCGTACGCAATTGCTTCCGACGACCTAGAGATAGCGACATCTCCCGAAGCTCGAGATCTGCTCTTCTGCTGACGGTAGGATTTGACGCATATGCAGTATCGTATAGTAAGACGAATCCTTTTATTATAATAGTGACAAACTCTATAGTATTGTTTCAAAAATCTCGTCATCATAGCTATATAGTGAATTATTAGCTAATTTCTACCGATTAAACGGGAGATGAAAGCAAAAAGCGATGTATAAATAATGAAGAAGTACCACCCAGAGGATTTTAGGGCTGAAGGCTGTATATAGCACTAACATCAACAGGTTTTGGTAGTACATTACACACCGACGGTACGGTACGGCCCGTATTTTTAATGCCGGAGCAGTTCGTCAGCTCGTTTATAGGGCCAATTAGAATGGAAGCACATATCTAAAAGAGGCGGACACATCGGACGAACCACCTACAAGTGTAATAGGTGCATATATCACTAGTCCATGAGTATTGGAAAACCCCATTTTCGATGGTGAAACCTACCTAGCAACCACCAAGCAATGAATGATTTGCGTGCAGGGGTTCGCTCGTGTCTCCCCCTTTACGTTAGCTAATCGGGTGGCACGACCCTCCCTAAGGTATATAAGATCATGCACCTTCAACAGCGACTGTGTTCTGTAGATTATTAATGATTAGTTGCCTGCTTACTGACGTTGCAGTGCATAGCGATCCTTGCTAACGTTGCAATGCTTAGCGTGCCGGGGCCTTTGTATCTATAACCCGCTCGCCCGTATCCCTTGATATACTCCGTAGGATGCGATTATGTACGTCAGATTATAGGCATCTTTTTTCACCAATGCTAATCTGGTCAATTTAATGGTAACTAGACACCTCCGAATTGTTGCTATGAGTCCTCCGACCCCCGAAAACCGCATTACTTCGGCCCTAACAACGACGTTGGTTTACTAATTAATCAGATTGCCGAAGCACAAGCTTTGCCCCTCAGTATTAGCATTCCAAATGGGTTCTTTGAGTCTTGGCAGCTCTGTACTGTCTTAACTTGATCATTTACACCTTCCTCAAGCCATATCACAGGAACAATCTTCACCCTCTGTATCGAAATACACAATGTCAGGCAATACCCAACCCCAATTTACCATGCTCCTCTTCCTCAAGCGCAACCCGGCCCTCAGCCCAGCGGATTTCAAGGCCCACTATGAGGCGCATCACGCTCCGATGGTGATGGAGATGGCCAAAACAGCGAAAGGCCTGGTGGCCTACACACGGCGGTACCTCAACCACGAGGCTTCCGACCCTTCATTGGGCATCCCGTTTACGGTTTTTGGTGAGCCGGTGCCGACGGTGCCATTCGATATTGTGAATGAAGTGACGTTTGAAACGAAGGAGGATGCGACCGAGTTCGCGCGGATGTACGTGATATTCGGGTTCCTTAATTGATTCCTTTTTTTCTCAGCGGAGATTTGCATGTGCTCCGAAACGGAGAATACCTAGAATCTCCCAAAATCGGCCATATTGGACAAAAGCTGACTTCCTGTTTATCCAGGATGTATGATGTTGATGGGAATAGGGAAAGGGTCTTGGAAGATGAGAACTATTTGTTTATTAGAAATCAAATGAGGGGTATGATTGTTGAGACTTTAGTGTCGATAGGGGGCTAGGGGCGCTTTTGAGGGCTGATTCAATAAACCGTGGCGAATTGTTCTGTTTTTGAGGTCATGGACATAAATCAATTACTTGGCAGATGTTTTCTAGACTATATAAATCTGAAAGAACGTCCAACCGAGCTGAAAGACTCAATATCATTTGCGCGATAAGACGAGATCCACAACCTCTGGTAATGTGTCCCTTAAGCTTGGTCCCTTGGGCTTCCAGCCGAGCAAGGTTGCTGCCCTCTCACTTCGGCACCTAACATTCGTCCCGTATCCGTGGAAAACAGCCGTCTCATTGACAATTTCCCGCTCTGCAGCATCGCTCTCTGTTCCGATTTCCTTGATCGAGTCCGAGGGTATGGCACCTTTGGCCCTAAGAATTTTTACAAGTGCTTCCATGTAGCCCGCGAACGAGATCTCTTCACCGTTCGCAAAATAATATGCATGTGATCCCCAAAGCCGGGACTCTGATTTAGAGCCTTCCATGGCATCTTTGACCAGTTTGACATACACATCGGCTAGGTCATTGACGTGAACATAACCCATGATGTTCCTCCCTCGAGACATGGTAAATCCCGCCGAGAGCTTCCTTGTGGTGGCGATGATATCACGAATCGTGATTGGGATCTGGTTCTCAGTTGACGCACTCAGGCCGTATACAACAGTTGGAGAGACGATAGCAATGTTTGCGTTGCTGGATCCATCACGCAAGAGTTGATCAGTGCGCTGGTGGTAGCGATCAGGTGGCATAGTTGTGATCCGATCAATATCCAGTACATCATTCCACACTTCTCCTGATGCTCGGTCACCGCTGCCTTCTTCCCCGACGAGAAATGCACCCGAGGTCTGGATATAGAATCCTCTTTCAGTGCGAGCGGCAAGTCCTCGAAGAATGGCCCGTATAGCTGCAGGACTTCCATCAAGCTGATCTGGGGATGTATCTAATTCACATAAGCTTGGCTCTATAAAGAAATAAGGAATGTGTACGACTGACTGATAACAATGCCTGCGGCTTTCGATTCTCTTTCAATCAGATCCACATCGTCCAAATCTCCGACGACTCCTCGCGTTCGTGAAAAGGCTTGCTCAAGCCTTTGGGCTTTATTCTGGTCTCTGACAAGGGCTGTGAGTTCCACGTCGGGATATTGAGCCAGGATAGCATTCACTACGGCACCTCCAATATGGCCAGTAGCTCCAAGACTAAATTCATTTAGCCATGATCTATGGTAAGAGACTAAGTAAAGGCTGCTGAAACATTACTTACAAGAATAATTTTGTCATTGTGACTACCAAAGATAGCGCAGTGTAGAGAGTGAGGAACAGAACTTTAATTTATTTATCTTCAGCCGTGATGTTCCGCATAAGAGCTCCGCATAAGACATTGTCAGCATCCTAGTCTGAAACTCATACTACTAGCCGAGGGGCGTATTCTCCACTCATAATTCAACTGAAGTGCTTCAAAGTAGTTCTACATGCAGATTCATGGTATTATCAAAACCACATTCTTAATTGTTTCGTGTTTTTGGGAGATTCACAGTGACTTTAATAACCCTAAAAAATGACTATTTGAAGATAGTATTTATATCCAATAATCTGCAATCTCCTATCTCAAAACGATCATTGTCGGTTCAAGCACAGGAAAGGAGAGACGCTGATGCGGAAGGCCCTCCCAATTTCCTCTAATGTCTCACAAGAATTGTCAATGAATAAACAACAACCTTAGCCAGTTCTATTCCTCCTCGTCACTTTTGCTTTGCCGAGCAAAGCGACTTCGAGAAGTGACGGGCCGCTCTGACCTCAAGTCAGAATCTGAGATCAAACAAGCCCAACTATCCCCTCGACAAGTCGCTTTCGATGCTTTAATCAAACCCTTTGAGATCAACATCCTTTTTTCAGCTATTCTCTTCACGACTTTATACGCGGCTCTGACATACGGGTTATACTATCCATTTTTTGAGTCATTTCCCCTTGTATATGTCGATATTTATTGCTTCAACCTTGGAGAACTCGGCTTGTCATTTGTATCAGTCTTAATTGGGCTTTTTGTAAGCATAGGCTTGTACTGCAGCTACTATTTCATAGGGCATCCAAGAATGGCGAAAATGGAAACGGTGTCCCCTGAGGCTCGCTTGTGGCCTGATCTAATTGCGAGTTTCCTCATTCCGATCGGTCTATTTATCTTCGATAGGTCAACGCCAATGCCCCATCTATTTACCGCAATAGGCTTGCTTCTTCGATTGAACGGGCGAAAACTAACATTTTCAATCTAGCCTGGACATACCGAAAATCAATCCATTGGATCGTCAGCCTCGTGGGCATCGCAATCAGCAGGTGTGGGGTATTCATAATTATCCAGTGCATGTTAATATACATTCCGTTCACTTACCCAAAATACGCCGGTTCCCTCTTTGCAGCAAACAGCTTTGCGCAAAGCGCTTTCGCTGCCGCGGCTGTACTTTTTGCAGGGCCGATGTTTTCACGGCTCGGGGTTGATGGTGGTGTTAGTTTACGAGGAGGAGCTCTACTAGGAGGGCTAACAGTTCTATGCATTTTTGGTATCTTCGGCATCTATTATGAAGGGGCTACACTGAGGAAAAGGAGCAGGCGTTTGTCGCATTGCAAGTTCCGTGTTGCGTAATAGATGATTCTATAATAATGTATTTATATATAGAAAATTCTAATAGTCTAAATCGCTTAAGGAGAACAATTTCAATGGTAAATGGCGCGACGGTGATTCGTGAAAAATGAATTGTTTCAGTAATGAATATTACGCTCTAATATACTAATACTATACTAGTGATATTGTAGGAACTATAGCAGGAGCTATCTATATAGTCGTGGCCTTATAAGTAGGCGGGACTCGGGAGTATAGAGCGGCAAGATATAGGGGGAGGGGCGGGGGATAAGCGAGTCGCATTTAGGTGTTAACTATATAATAGGTATAGTAGTCATAAATCAAGCCAATTTAAATTAACCTAACTTGAGCATTAAAAAGCCAACTTGTACTTTTATTAACTAGAATCAAGTCAACTTAAGCCTAGTTAAGTTTTATAGACCTGCTAATACTATAGAATAACTTGGAGGTTCGTTCGAAGTTCGAACGAGTTTGTATGCTAAGCCGCTACTGTCGACGAGACACGGCTCTTCCCTTGTTTCTTAAAGTGGGTTTTCAAAGACGTTTTCGAGTACGGAGTAGCCGAATCTATCGTTATCCCGCTCCTCAAATAACTTGATCGGGAGGATGGATCCGTTATCAATCCTCCTTTCAAAAAGATCGTCCAGCGGCATAAGTATGACTCCCCGAGTCCTCCTTATCACGACATCGTAAGGATTGGTATAATGAAGACTTACGGGTTGTCACTAAATCTGCAGTTCAAGGATCATATACCTTTTGCCAGGCTTATATGGACTTAGAGGTCACCATGGGGCCCATGGGTCCAAGGTTAGGACCCGGACCCAACCCATGCGTCCCCATGGGTCTTCCAGGTGAGAGGGGGCGGGGGGTACAAGGTGGGGGGGTAAGGCTAAAATCCTACTACCCCCTAT
>QGMI01000676.1:0-21873 GCA_007821535.1 Lachnellula occidentalis | reverse complement strand
AAGTATGAAGGTAGGGGGGGGGGGGGGGGGGCGGATTACCCCGCATTGGCGGATAGGGGGCGCTACATACAGTAGGCGTACGGTAGCTGGATGGACGAGGTACCTACCTATGTACATTATCGAGCAGTATCTACATCGTTTTTGATGAAAGGTGTATGTATGAATGACATCTCTTATATACACTATACTATTAGGTAATTATTTGTTTCGTACTGTACTAGAAAGTCTGGTAATCTGTTTCTACGGAATATTACATTTTGCTATCGATAGGAAAGCGGAGTAAGGAGGCGAAGGCGGGGGCGGGTCGCCTGGCTGGCACTAATAGTTAGGTAGGTAGGCTTTACGTCAAGCTGTGCCGCTGCCAGGTCTGCTGGTTTATGGGGTCGGGGTGTGGATGGAGGCTATGAAACCGTATCGAGGCTGTGTTTCATTAGTGAAAGGTACTTGGATACAAGTATATAGGTATATTATAGCTGCGTCATGAGGGCTGGATAGGTAGGAGGGGCTTTTGGTACTATGAGAGAGAGGTTCGAGTAGGAGCATACCGAGTGCGGAGAAGGGGTAGAAATAGTTGCGGGGTATTGGCTTTGGATCCCTGTTGATGAGTAAATTAGTTATGAGGTTTTTAATTACGAGATAAACCAATGCATCTATAGCACATAACGGGTTTCAAGTCAATTGTGACTAATTCAACATATATAAACATCGTTTGGTTTGTAGCTCTCAAACGTATAACGCCCCCATCGCTAATATATCAAACAATGCCAAACGCCGGATCCATGCTATGCATTTCATCCAAAGGGTATAATTTAATCATGCGATTGTCCCAAACCGCAGCAAGCATTCTCTTTCTTCACCTCCGTCGCGGATTCCACCAAGGCCGCTTGGTCTTCGTTCCCGTCATGCCAGCGCCCTCCAGCTCCTCGGGCCTTCTGTCATTCTGCAGTGCAGCGCCGTTGAAATCCCATCTTCGCCTCATTTCCAGCATCCACCACTTCCCGACTTTCTCCGCATCAGCTACCCATTGTGCTGCGGAGTCGCCAATTTCGTGTCCGACGCGCTTCTTTAGGCTGTTGAGAGAATATTCTTCTAGCGGGGAGTCTTCGTAGGGATCGATGTCGGTGGATGTGAATCTGTAGACGCCGGATTTGCAGACTGGCATGATAAGACGGTAAGGCACTGCTGCGGATGAGACAGATAGGACTGTGCCACCTGGGTTCAACACGCCCATGTTCCACTGCTGGCGCCCGTTTCTTTCTGGCTCGAAGTCCCGGATAAGGCTTTGGCCTTCGTACTGTTGTAGAAGATCTGAGGCGATTACTGAATCTTGTTGGCTGAGCGAAGAGGTTGTGGTGAGGAGGTCGAGGATAGTTGGGAGTATCGACATGGATGTTGCGTTGACGGCAAGTTGGATGCGGGGGAGTGAGGGATGGTGGAAGACAAGGGGTACGCGCATGTTGCTTATGTGACCATTTTCAAAGGTGCTTCGTTTCTGAGCGTCTTCTTCGAATGCCATGCCACTATTTAATTGTTAGCAATGTCTTGAATTGGAGCTGGGAGTCCTACTGGTCTCCAACCATCACAACTAAAGTCTCATCTGCTACCCCTTCGTCTTCCAGAACATTCATCATTTCTCCGAGCCACCAGTCGTCGTACTTGACAGTATTCAGATACCTATTAAGTTGATGTTCTCCACTCCATCTACCTTTCTTGAGAAGCTCCATAGCTTCGCCAAATTCTTCAGGTGTGTTCCACGGGTGATGGGTGGAGCTCGTGAAGTGGGACAGAAATACACGCTCGTCGTTCTTCTTGGCTTCTCTGAACACGTCCTGGATGTACGGTTTCATCTGGCTATCCGGAAAACCAAAGTAGTTTGACTGTTTTTCGCTGGGAGGGAATTTAGCTGATGGGTTCAGCAGAGTCTCTTTTGCAATAACCTCCTGAAACCCAATGTGGTTATTTAATTCATCTTGGTGGTCGAATCTGTTGGTGACTGCTTGAGCAGAAACCATCCTCCACGGCATGGCATTCATCTCGTCTTCTTTCTTGCCAAAACTCCACGTGCTTCTTTCCTCTTCCAGGGGCTGGCCTTCTTTATTCAAGTTCAGAAGCCTGAGAATGGCGGGAAGGCATGGTTGGTATATATGGCCATGCGACTCGACGGTGAAATCCACTGCAAGGGGCTGCACACCACAATGACTGCCGATTAGACTTTTCAGAGACGTAGTGCTTCCTGTGAACGCTCCCTGGATATTGATTCCTCCTTGGCCTTCCGTGAGATTACGCCAACTTCCAGCCCTCGCACCATCAAGACTCGACCTATCATACCCGGCATCTTCTCCGGTAAGTAACTCCGCATTGGGTGTCAGGTTTGCCAGCTCTGCTTCAACCCTAGCAACTTCATCACCGGAATCGTGGGTCTTTAGGACGGCGTCGTAAATACGAGAATCCTTCTTCATCGGAAATATATCCTTGCGGGTGCTTTCCAGGGTCGCGATCACGACATGCTTAATTTTGACTTTACGGTCCTTCAGAGCCTTTGTTATTGGGTCAAGGATATCGTGCTCAAGATTACTTATTCGTAATGGATCTTTGACTGGATTGTAGTTTGGAGCAATGGGCCTCCCGTGCGGGCCTCGATGTGGTCCATATGGTGGCGGGGGCGGACCTGGTGGGGGTGGTCCTGGCGGGGGTGGGTGTGGTCTCCTGTGATGATCCGGACGAAAGGGTCGGTCGTACCAACGGTCAAAACCAAGAATCGCTTCTTTGGGCATCCAGGATGGGCGAGGTGAGTGTTTTCCTGCATCTTCGAGACTGGAGCTATTTGCATTTGGCATCCACCCAATGAAGTTATCGTTCGGGTGCTCCCAGTATTTCATATCCAGAAGATCAGGCAAGGGAAAAGGAGGAAAGTCTCTGTGACCGGCTCCACACAAGTCTTCTGAATATGGGCTGAAAATCTCCCATAGCGTGTAGGGTATGGAGCCCGACATGTGTGCGTAGGGTGGATTCCGTGGGCGAACAATCAGTAGGATGAGGACGGTGATAAGAGGTCCCAAAAATATAGCTCTGTTTGACCACCGAGAAAAAATGTTGGACCTTGGACCACTGCTGAGGAAGGGCTCATCTTCCAATGATTGTCTCTCGGGGACCGAGGGGTCGTCCAAAGCATCCTCCTCGTCTGAGCCCTCTCTCCCATTCCACTCTTTACTCATCGGACCCTTGGAGAGTATCTTCTGCATCAGTCTCCGGCTTGCGAATGTTTTAGCCATCTTGCAGAACATCGAATGAGTTCCATTGTCTGTAGGAGATTAGCGATGTGGCTTCTGCATTATGACAAAGTATTATGTCCGAACATATGGTAGATGCTGCGTGAGAAGACTTACATAGTGGTTGTGTGGCTAATCGAGCAACTACAGCAATGAAAACCGATACGAAAAATGCCGGGACCATTCCAGATAGGAGCACTTTCAATCCTTCCAAGTCATGTGCGAATTTATTCGCCGAGGCCCATTTTATCTCACTCCCAGTCTCGAGATAGAATGCAATCTGTATAGACGAGGCTGATAAGAGACCGATGCTATGTTAAGTTAGCATTGCAATTTGGTCAATCGGGAGAATGATTGTGGTCGGATCACGTGAACTAACCAGATGAGACCCCTTGCCAGGGCCAGCAGAGTCCAGGCTTTTCCATGTCCATTGAGATGAACCAAAATCCAGAACAATACAGCACTTACAAAATCTACCGCTAGAAATGTAGGGAGATAGAGAACTATTAACAAGGGCGGCAGCGAATAGAGGTGACTGTAAAGGTGTAGAAATTTCGGGGTGAGGACCGCTGTCATAAGAAGGGAATATTGGAATGGAACCTTCTCACAGCGATGCCAGGGCAGGCGCCGCACCGATTCGGGTTGCATGCTGAATACCTAGGTACGTTGGTAGTCGAAGAAAACAATGAAGGAAAGAAAAGCCCAAAGGAAAACAAGGAGTGTGTGAATAATAATGTAACAGGCGCAAGTTTCAGGAGAAAACGCACGCCTCTTTCGTTGGTGCTTTGGCACGATTCCTTCTTTCCATGTTTGGGCGCAATCTGGCCAATCTTACCAAATTTCCTCTGTCTGGCAGAGCGCAGCAGTGGCTCAGCAGAGGTGCCTTCAGGGGATGCCTGGGAGGGAAGGGGAGGGCGCGGCTGACAGAGGCTGTCTGACAGACGGCACTCGACGGTGGTACCGTATGCCAAAGGCCTCCAATCATCTCGTCGTAGATCAGTAGGCAAGTCAGCATGGGAAGTTTCGAAAAGCCTTCAGATCGCCGGATCTGCATGAAGTCGGGGTAGTTCCATCTAAATTGAGCGAGGCGTTGGCTAAGCTGTCATACCTTGACGTGAAACTCGGCCTATGAACTTGCCACCTCGACATGGCTCTCCACACTTTATATTATCAGTCTCGTTTACCCGCCTGTTCGGGAAACGACTGGAGATCTGATGGGATGGTCTCGTGTGCTCCGTACGGACTCACAGTTTTTGTAAATTCAAGTCTGACTGTCCCACTATTCTAGCTCCATAAATGTATACTCTGCACCACTTGAAGAGCTCAGATTTGATAGTTATAGAGCCAACAAGAGGCCTGAACTTACTGTAAGATTGGATTATTTTACGAGTCTAAGGTTTATACATACTAGCTAGGGTAGGAGCCAGTCAAACCTATAGGATTATCCCTATCTACAAGTAGTGGGTTTATAGTGGGACAGTTAGACTTAAAACAAAATGCGAATATAATATTTAAAGTAGGATTGCGGCATGGGCAACTTCCCCGGGGAAGGGGCGAAAAACCAATCCCCAGACCCCTGAATCCAATCCAATCTCGGTCGACAAAGTCTTGATTCAACGACACAGATCGACAGCCTCCATCGCTCCATCATTTCAGTTATAATTCAAATAACTCCCCATTGCTTTCTGTTATATGATTATCTTGGAATCAAAGAAAATATGCTCATCGCGGCAGTACTTGTTGCTTATATTAAATTGGAACAGCCAAGGAATCCAGCTGACACCCCGTACAGGGGTCGTCCCAACGCTCACTATTAGATGCAGAGCAGCACAGCACAACAGCCTCGCTCAAATTTGAGGGCGATCCTCCAACGGCCTGATAAACTTTTGCGTTTTACAAAGCTGCTTCAACTCCATGAAGGGTCAATACGGTGGTATAAACGTACTGAGTTCAAATACGCTTCAGAATATCACACCAGCTTTGAAGGAGAAGCGAACTTCTACACCTCTCGCTGCCGCTTTGGAAGACTGGAGACTTCCAGTGGAAGTAGCAGTGCTCGAAATCATTCCTTGAGCCTCTGCTTTCCTCACAGTATCGCTGGGCACAAGACATTCACATCCGCACGAGGCTATGCCTGCTACCTAGGACTTTTCCTCCCTCCGGACTTTGCTTCTTGTCTTACAATTATCGATACTGGTTCTTTTTCGCGCAGACATGCGTGGCTTATATTAATCCCTAAAAAGGTTATATGAAAGTAAAAAGGGGTTTTCAATTTCAGCCAACCCTTTGTCAGTCAAGCTGTATCAGGCTCAGCACGTGCTGTGCGCGAGTCCGAAATATGTTCAATGAAGCTTCCTCAAGGTCGAGCTTTGCCGAAGCGGGCAGGACTGCAAAAGTCATCGTGAACGAGTGGCGAGCCCTTTTTCGACGTATTCTGTTGATTCCTAGGGTGACAAGTTGTCATTTTCCAACGTGCCTCTTCATCTCAGAACGCTTCCGAGCGAAAGCTGTCATTATCGCCCCCTTTAGTCGTTCACGACATCTACGAGCTATACCTTCTATTGTCCCCTGCGCGGTCTTTCCTTCCTTACCACCAGATTCGCAGAGACCAGCAGCACACCCGTTCGAAAGCAACCATTCGAAGCCACCATTCGAAAGCAGACCACTGGATGGCGATGCTCTCTCATAGGTTAGCTTGACCGTCCATACCCACTCCCTCACTCTGAAGCTTCTATCATCGCAATAACCCAGTTGTGTTACATTTGCCCACCCAAGCCCTCTATTGCAAACCGGGAGCTGATCGAGTCCATTCGATTATTCGCCAATTCATCCTGGACAAAATTCACTGCCACTCTATCTTCTAGCAAAGTCTACATTGTCACAAGCCTCTATCTGACAGGCCTCTGCAACAATACTCAACTCCCGACTCTGTCACTAGAGCTTACGGTGAATCCGAAAGGAATTACAAACTGAGCTATAGCATACCATGTCAACTGCACATGGCATAGACCAGCACTGCTCTCGTGAGTCGGCTTGCAATGGCCTCGTGCCTATCCTTTCGAGACCACGGTGTTTAGGCTACTAAACATAGAGGCCGACATTGTGTTGTAAATCAATCCGCAGGACGCTGATATATTCAAGTGGCGGGGGAGTGGGGTGATTAGGGGAAAGTTGGGGAACACTTTCCATGATGACTATTCTGATTTATTCTGTACTTTGACCGTTTCTGTAGAGTGAGGTTCGCCAAGTCCAAGTAAAACTTTACTCATACTTGGATCTGGGCTTCGTAGACCTTGTGTGGGACAGTATATTACTGTGTCGTTTGCTAAGAATCAAGCCGAGCTCCTGGAGGTGTTGTCCTGCGCTGGTTCAATGAACCAAAATAGATGGTTTCAGCTACAGAAGGAAGTCGATCGTGAAAGACCAAAGTACGAAAAGCCGTTCAAGAAAGTTCAGAGCAAGGACATACCAGTCATATGGAGGAAAGCATTGACAAGACCATAATGAGTTGATGTATTCTTCCATGAGGGCACCACCGGGTCAAGCCCTCTGGTCTGGGGTGCATGCAGTATAAATTGACTAGCGGTACAGTGAAGTACTCAACAACACCAGGCCATCAACTTATCCCATCTTGAGGCTCCCACCCCTCATCCCATCATATATCATCCCGTCTCCCCCATATTAAACGCAAAACTTTCCCAACAAAACTCCGGGTAATGCCAAACCATCCCAATGCTACCCCTCCATGCAATGCAGACACCGTAAACTTCTACACAAAGCGCTCACGCTTTTGCTTCTTCATACAGAACTTCTTTCATGCAGAAACAAAAAGGTCAAGCCTGCCTCATCAAACTCAACAATCCATCGGCAGCCCTACCTTTCACAACACTACTCGTCAATTCCTCTTCTCTGCTCGCCGATAAGTTCGGTGGATGAAGCAGTCCCTCTCTCTGTCTTGGCAATATTGGTGTTGCGAATTCAATTCTATGCACCTCCTTGCGTGCAGGTGGTGATGAAGGGATAAGAGGCAGCGGCGTTCGTTTCAATTTCGATGAGGCAGAAGTATTTCTTATCTGCAGTTGTCCCAGCGGGATATTTATTTGATTTGTATGGACTTTGTAGCTTGCGAGGCGGAGGCGGAGTTTAAGGGCTTGGGCTCGCTGTGCGAGTCCTTCCTTTGATGATAGATCGGTGGTTGCAGCAGGTAAAGCTTGTGGAGCGAGATCTGGTTCTGTGATGGTGGTTTGTTGGGAATCTTCGTTTAGTGCTGATGAAGCTGGCGAAGATGCTGAGGATGGTGGTGATGATATAAAAGTGACTCCATTATCTGCTTGAGAGCGCTGTTCAAGAGGTCAGCATAGTTTACTTATAGTCCGACGACGAAGAAAAAGGGAGCATACTCCATTATCGGGTCCCCCACGCGAGTCGCCCTCAACATCACCAACAGTAGTTTGTAGGCTGTACTCAGGAACCCCAGTCTGTCCATCCAGTAGTAAACTCTCAGAGCTACTATCTGCCTTCTTAAATCGCTTTCGTGGCGGTTCTACGGAAAGAACCTCAACTCCATCCTCAGCATCGTCAAGGACCCTTTTCTCGCTGCCCATACGAGCTTTGTTTTGAACCGTCGCGGACGTTTGGCTCGTTCCTAGCGACACGCCTTTTGCCATTTCCTGCGGCTTCTTAAAACGGTTGGTGTCTTGAGTGGAATTCTCAGAACCGCGAAAGATTGGCATCTGGCCTGCAAGTGATGTTTGTAATGATACTTTCTCTCCCAATGTCTTAGTGATACTGTCGCTGTCGGTGCCGCGCGTGATGGTAGAGTTAACATTGAGGGGACTCAGCACGCGACGCGTTGGAGAAGCTGAAGCCATGGTGAAGATTCGAGGAGTAGTGATGGATCCAAGGATTGGTAAATGGTGGAAAGTGCGTTCAAGTCTAAACGTTTGATATGTCTTAGAAGGCGCGTTGCAGTGGTGGTGTTGAGCTTCTAGAACGCGTCAAGGTGTAAGTAAATCATCGACCTAAACGAACGGTTGAATGAAAAGCTAAGAGGTACTCACCAATAGCTAGAAAGCAAGGCTCCTCTGTGTTTTTATAAAAAGAAGAAAGTGTGTCTGTCTTCGATCTCGAGAATGTTGTGTGTAAGTCGCGTAGCTGGAACTGTCGCTACAACTTGATTGTTCGCGTTAAGATAAATATCGCGGGCCGGGACGAGGGTCCTGCTTTCCTGCCGCGCGCCTTACGCTTTTGGGAGGCGGTGTACAATAAATCCTCGGCTACGAAACGCCAGACGAAATATCTACAGGGTTCATGCTCGGGTAATCCAGGGGCAATTCAGGGGTTTGCGGGGGCTCTGTTCAATGTAAAAGAAAGTGTCTACAGCACACCAATACCTCTGTGAACCCTTAATCAACACAAGTACGATGGAAATTCTACTCGCTTTCATTTAACATATAAATTCATTAGATAGGAACATCTTGCCAAGCACTTCGTAGGGCCAGCAGTAAGGATTTCAGTCGCATCGAAGACTTGACAATATTGACTAAACATTTGCACATATGAACTTGACAATAGAACCAATAAGGAAAGCAAACCCTACAATAAAACCTTTCTGTAGCACTTTTCTGTTCTAGTAGGTCCAACCATTCAATTCAAGACTCAAATTCCATCCACAGATTCCACGATTTGAAGTTCCAAGTGCCTTCCTTCCCCCATAGCCGGGGAAGACATTCTCTGAATATTTTAATTGCTAGAATCACTTTCGCGCACCACAGTTGATTCGGAACACCGCGTTCTAAGCAGATTCCAGTATCTTCAATTCTTAAAGAGAATAACGTAAATATACATTAAATGAAGCGAACTGAAAGGAGAAACTCAGAAGCTGGCCGAAGAGGTCTTGATATAACTTTGCGTAGTTCACTTCATTTAACACTTAGAGAGAAGGCCTTGTTCCTAGATGCGGGTATAGACATTATAACATATAGGTATTTTAAAGGTAGCCTTCCACTTCGATAGAAAGTATTATAAATATGAGAAGGCAAAGCTGCAATCCTCTACTAACACCGACGGGCTTGATCGGGCTTGATCGGGCTTGATCTCAAGTGTAAAAGAGCCCCAATCTTAATCCCAAGTACAGATACTTACAGCAAACAGCTTCTTGGGAGCGAATACCCTAGTGCTGCAATTCTCAATTCTAAAAGCTCAAGCTTTATGACTTTATATAATGGTTTATTATATATATAAGAGTGCACCAAATATCATGAGATCGACATGGAGATCAATGAGCAAACAGGGTCATGTATAGCAATCAGCTTTGAAGTTGATGTTTTCTGATTGATGTTAATGTGCCAACTTAAAGCTAAGCACGGAGGGGACAAGGAAAAGAAGGGATCGGAAAGTTATTGTTTTAGACCAATCAGGCCTTCCTAAAAGCAAGAATAGAATGTGAATGAATGCCGTGAAAGGACCTTGACAGCAGAGATTTTTTTGACAGCAAACGTCAGGATCGCCTCTCCCTCTTTCCCCAATAGTCAGTATCAGACGACGAGCCGCAGGTCATCAAGCACTCTTAGCACCACCGTATCAATGCCAAGTTTCGTTACCATTGTCATCTTCGCACAAAAGGAACCTCTAAGATGTTGATTCCATAGCCCTCTTCACCTCAATCCCCACACAAATGCAAAAGATCAAATGACGGCAGAAATGTATGTAGTGGTCAAAATAAAGCTACCGACAAACAAAGAAATAGCGAAGCACCAAGCAAAAATCACAAACTAGTCAACCTAGATCATGATATAAATCCCACACGAACTCCAAGTAAGCCGAGACATATCAATGAAGCTGAACGAGAAGTCGCCGCCATTGTCTTGTCACAATTAAGCAACGAACAGAAGTGGTATACTTAGATTAAGCGCAACCTTTGGTTTTAGGGACTGTAATAAATAATCATACTTGGCCGCGGAATCAACGGAATGTGATTGAAGGAAGAGGGATTTGACAGCAACCACAACATTGACAACAACATCGCCGTATCTTCTTTCTTCGTCCTTCTTTCTAGCCATCCATATACATACTTCGTGCATGCATCAAGCCGACAAACTCCCAAGCTCTGCAAACAACAATATGAAGTATCCGAAAGGTACGGTGGGAGTATAAAGCCCATTTATCTCACCGAGCCAAAACAACTCGATATCCCCCGCTCACTGGAAAATACCTCTACATACAAGGAATCAAATATACGACGCAAAAACATAACACCAGACCTAATCATGGAATTGCATCGCATCAAGCCACATGACCACCGCATCCTTACTCTGTAGCTACATAGTCCATCCTGTAAACATATATTTAGACAATAACCGGAACCAGAGAGGAAACGGAGTTGGAAACGTCTAAGTCTGAGTATAAGTTTTATGCGGAAATAGGAATAGGGAAATTGTATGTTGACATCAAGCTCACAACAAAAGTAGACCTTTCCCTACTTCCTACATAATCTCTCACCCTCACCCTGTCCTACTATCCAAAACTATATTCAAAGCGTAGCCGTAATATCTACCTATCCGCCCCCTAACGCCCCATCCTATAATAACTCGAAGATATATAATATAGAATAAAAAAGAAGTACTACATAGTATAATAGTCAAAAACTATATAGTAGAATAGAGGAGTACTATATAGTATCATAGAGAAGTACTATATAGTAGAATAAATAAGTACTATATAGTAAAAGAAAAAGTTTCTGAAAAGGACCGCCTTTCATATAAAACCACTCAATATGCTTTTTTCTCGTAGCAACCTCTAGTAACATGTATATAAAAGCCTCGGATGTGACAAGAAAACTTAGACTACTCACCTACCAGTGCTATGTAATATCTCAGGTATATGACTAGCTTTATGTGCACTTTCTACCAGCCAGTCACTAATGCGGTGACATCCCATTCCCCCGTTCATTGCGAGGTTGAAAGATCAAAAGGCTGGACGATCTACGGAATGAACAGACGATGAAACACAAGAACATGGCGTATTCGTGCTCGTATTCTTATGTGAGATGAGATGAATAGACGTAGTATGAAGATCATTTGATTAGGTAGTTATTATAGATGCCCCAATTGCTTCTAGAAATAGCCATCGAGTGAAGCAGATGAATGACTCGTAGGTAGACATGATCTCAAAATAAAGCAGAAGCTCGATTCTTGAAACATAACCCGCGCGCGAGTGATTCGCAACGCCAGAGTAGCGTTGTAGCTGCCATCGAGGCTCTAGCACAGATAGACAGCCTCTTGTCATTCATGCAGCTCTCGTGGGGCTCTTTCCTCAAACAAGCCAAGACTCGAATACCAGCTGCATTCGCACATTGTAAATCGTACTGTATTTGGGCAGACTAGGGCGGCAGGATCATTACGAAGTTGACAGGACAGCTTACTGTACGCTTGCACATAGCCTTAGCCTTACAGATCCTGCACGCACGCACTCAAAACAACTTAAGCATCATCTTGCATCCTTCGTTTCGTCACGTGATGTGCTCAATCTGGTGGGATGTCCCCACGGCAGCTGTGATGCGACGTGCAACAGAAAGTAAACCTTCAGAGGGCACTAGCCGTATTCCTGTCTGGCCTATCAGATAGCTGCATAGGTATTCATTGAATCCTTTAGTATTACGCTTTCGTACGTGGTGTTTTTGGTTTGTTTCTCTGCCTTATCTGTGCTTGCTGATGATTCCTCCCGTATTTGCAGAAACGAGATGGAAGAAACAGAAACAGAAGTAGAGCGCTATGCCGTGCCGTGCAGTCACCACGTGGGATACGATAGCAGGTTATGAAACGTGCTTCTGAGACGTAAGTGACGTAGAAATAGACGATTGAAGAGCTATCTGGACAGAATAGGAAACGGGATTAACACTTTCCCGCCTATCTATAAAGAAACAAAACGACCATGTGGGATAGGGCAGAAGGATATGAAACGGTATTCTGAGACGTAGATAGGATAATTGAACAGAAGACGGAAGCTGGCATGAAATATTCTTGGGAACCTCTCCCGTCATTACTCCGTACAACGAAACAAAACTCCGATACGATCTGCATGCGCCCGTAAACTGGATAAAAGCCTGTCTGTATCAATCCTAATTCATCTACCTTCTCCGGCACTCGTATTCCACAGTCCCACTTGAAGAAGGTTGAAAGAAGGTCTAGACTAGGTACTATGCGCAAGGCACGAATACGCTAGGTTTCAGTTCCTGCGAGACATAGGAAAGCTTTGAAGGTGGACGACAGACATGCCATGCCATGCTCTAGCTTACCATTTTGAATCCCGGAGACGGTAGAGAGAGAGGTCTGAGAGCGAGCGCCTGTCATGTTTCAGGCAGGAGAACATGACCAAAGAGAATAAAAAGTACTCCATACATCTCTGGGCATTCGGCGGTGAAGATGACAAGTTGACAAAGAAGGGCGGCCAGCTCAAAAATAGATATGAATCTTGGGTAGGTACGAGACGAATAGGTATGGTGGCATTCAAGGATTGGAAGGAAGGAAGGGGATATGCAGGTACGATCTGCTTTTCCTTTGCCGCTGAAGAAACGGCTGCATGGCTAAGGGCCAATAGAGCTCTTTTGCCCCACAGCAGAACATGATGGATTAACCTCCATAGAGCTAGAGGCATCCCTAATGCCACACCATACTAAGCCAATTCCGTAAACTTCATCGAAAAGCTGGCGTTCGAACGCCAGGTTGGCGTTTGCTCCACATCTTAATGCTTTTCGCTTGGAAAGGTAAAGCGCTTGCGGGTCTTCATCTTAGAATAGGGGTAAAGTCAGGGTAGGGTACGAGTGTAGACCCACTATGCATGCTTTGCGCAGCAAAATAGCTAAAAACACCACGCCAAGAGAAAATAAAACGTATAGCTAGAATAGGTATAACCTTAAGCTAATGCAAGTCAAAGGGTGTATAGAAACTATGGGGCAAAAGAGCTCTAATATGTTGGTTACACGCACAGGATCTTGAGGAGAAGCGCCTCGCTGACTTATTCCTGTCTCTGTGTTTCTGCTGTGTAATGGGGGCAGCATGAAAGCATGACTTGGATGGATGGATGGATGGATGGATGGACGATGGAGAGCATGGCGTGGCGCCGGGATTGAAGGTCAGAGTGAACAAGGCCCCGAAGTGAGATCTGAGCGGCTCGGCTGGTTGAGAGAGGACGAGATGCAAGATGGGGGAAGGATTGATTTCGTGCTGACCAATTGGAGGCAGGCGTGCTGGCTACGGAGTATGTTTCAGCAAGCGAGAGCCAATGGTTGGGGATGTGGGCCCGGTATTTATTCTACGATGTATTTTTGGACCATGGGAGGGAGGGAGTCCGAGCGTGTCGCCGCATCTGTGGTTCCTGTGACCATGATCTGGCTAGGCTGGTATGAAGACAGAGAATTTGATTCTTCTTCGTGATGCTCATTTATCGAGAGATGATTGCGAGCGGGTAGACGAAGTTGTACGGAGTAATGGAAACGAGTGGTGGGGATATTTCTGGCTGTTTTGATACCGTATGCTACCCTTCATTATGCTGACTTGCTGAAATCGCATGTAGAAGTATTTTCGTACCCTGAAGCTCTCACGATGCCATGCCATGCCATGCTATGCCGGTCGAATGATCCCCATCACAACCACACTTCTACCGCTGTCATGGCCGAATTACTCTCAGATACCGTACGTTAATAAAATAATATCAACGTAGACTCGAGGCGAACCGGGGCGATCAAGCTCGCTCTGCCCCTCCCGGGACTTTTCTTGCGCACTTTTTCCCTTCCCTCTCTTTGCGTGCAGAATCCGAAGCCGAGTTTCGACCAAGCTGGTTGCTGATCAAACAGGTACCGATCACGTCCTCTGCGGTTTGAGATGCTGCACTACGATACAACCGGGAGCGGGGGACGGGAAACAAGAATAATGTGTCTGTCTGTACATCGTGCTTGCTGACCGAAAGGCATCACATTCTCCTCTTTGGGAAGGTGAGTATTTGGCCCTTCCCACATCAAACTTTTAGGATTCGTGGACGTGAAGATGTGGATGTATTTGTTTCCTGGGCCGGATTTCTGGTGTTTTGATTCTCGCTATACGGACGGTACTTACATGCCGCTGTTCCAGATCTTGGCTTGTAAGGATAATTAATGATGCGGACAAGCTGGAATTGTCATTCTTTTTGAATAGTAATACGCCGTATCATTATCATATCACAGACTCCCTGCCACAGTTTATGCAGCGTGACGGACGGGTTGCGCATCCTTCAATTCCGGTGAATGGAGGATGGATGTCAGGAGAGGCATGACTAATGATTCAAGACTTTTTGCCTGTGGTGTTGTCAGAGAACAAAGAGCGGACGACCCATATCTCAACATACAAGGCTTCGTACAGTACAGTGCCGTTCACGTACGGTTAGGCCAACAGCAAGTCATGCAACAAAAAATAGAAATCCGCATGATTAAAGATTGTGATAAACCTCTTCAGAACGTTGAAGGGTTAGCCTGCCCGCCTCCCCTGCTCGTGCACAGATATCTGAATTTCTGAAGCAAGGCAAGCGACCCTCAGCGGCGTTTCAAATACAGATCAATCCCTCCCATCGGCTGGACCTGGACTCGACACTACTGCGCGCATCGCGGGCGCCATCTCCTTTTCGGGCAGCTCAATATCCTATCAGACTCGTTTTGAACGCGAGTCCCAGAGAGCCGGAGAGTTGTAATTCGACAATTCGAGGAGCATACAGTACAGTACTATACGTACGTGCATGCACGCAGCCTTTGCTGCAGATTCCTAGATAGTGTAGGGAATTGTATAGAGTACATGTGTAGAATTTATAGTTAAGCATCCTCGTTCTTAATGATTAGATAGTCCCCGCCATCAGGATTCTCGAAGCGCGGAGCAGCCAGGAGTGGCCTTGCGTGTTGCGGATCTTATCAAGCCACTATTCTGATCTGGGCTTCAACCATTAATGCATGCTTAAAGGGCTTTCATAATGTTGCTCTGTCATAGTAAATACGAAGTATAATCTAGTTGCCCCTCTTCTAGTGCTGGCTCCGGCGGGTTGGCCTCCGAGGTCCGTTCTTTTCCCAAAAGAAGGTTGAGTATCGTATCCCACTTACTGTATACTGGAGTGACCGAGCGCATTTACTCCGGAAGCTAGAAATCTTTTGGAAGCAAAAGGCGAGTTGTTCGAGTGTCAGTGGAATACGGTATAATCAGGTCTTGTGGAAGTTGGAAAGCCACAGGCGATGGCTGACGGCAGAGACAAACTGTATAAAAATATCTGCATTGAAATGAGATGTAAGCCACGCCAACGCAGCGCGGTGTAGAGCAACAGTGTAGCGACAAAAGACTGCATATTTCAAATCATTATTTGATTTTCTGGTGACATACAGCTCTTTTCTCTTCCTCGGCATTGCATGTCCTGATCCGGCCGTTTCCTACCAGTACGAAACTTTGCTCTGCTCTCTAGCAACTTCACTTGCGAAGCATAATCACGTCTTTCACCCGAATTAAGCAACCGCAAGAAGAGAAGTTCTGGTCGTGAGGTTTAATTCTCGCTCCACGGTCTTTGGCTTGGCTTGGCTTGACTACCTAGGTAAGTTGGGTTGGCGCGCTTCTTGCCTTGTCGTCAACTTTGGCCTCGATCCTCTTCCGGCCCCTGGCGACCTGTTACGGCTGGCTTCGTGTTTGAGATATTTTAAACCGGATAATTTTCCACTCGGGCGCGTGTTTCGGCTCCTGCCTGCCTGATGATTCGCTGCTGACCGTCCACACCTTTTTAGCTGGAGACAGCAGTGGGCCCTGCCGGACAGGAATAAATCTTAGATAGTTATAGCTAATCGTATCGAAGATTAAACTTAAATGATAGGGAAGCAGGTAATACTTCGTAATTCGTAATATCGTAAGCGGCTTTGTGCTGTTGCTCTAGATGGCTGGATATGTCTCGCGTCTACAGCGCCATGTCTTACTTGCCAGGGCACCCGCCTCTTTTCCATCAACACCTGCCATAGTAGCACCAGCAGTAATGAATAATAACAATCCACGTCAACACCAAGACATTTGCAGAAGAAAGTCCGTCTTGTTATGGGCGTGCATCCGGATATTATTAGCCCATTCTGTCCATTTACTCTCGCCTATTCTCTTCCCCGTGCTTCTCTTCCTCCTCTCCCTTCTCTCCCTTCTTCCTAGCTACGATCATTCGTCCCATCCACATCCATCCACCTCGACAAGCAACGACAGGACTAAAAGCTTCAAGGATCCAACGACTGTTGAACTTCCCTCCCTAGTATTGCCTCTAAAGCGTTTAGTCTGTCCCTCGGACCACCCTGTCCACCATCTCCCCCTTGTTCACGCTTAGGGATCCCCCAGCTCACGAATCTTCAATCCTGGCTCTCTCTGCAGGCTTCCCCTGTCCCCCTCTCCCCCTTGACCGTCCGCGAGTCGGCCATTCTTGAGCGACCTACCATAACCACCAGGCAAAGGCGTCCCCATTATAATTCCTTCCAGGCCAGGCACACCCCCCACCGAGACACCGAGCCCTCACTTCACTCACCCGCCCGCTCTCATCCACCACACCCACCCCCTACCCATACCCGTCCATATCCATACCCATATCACTCCGCCTGCTCTCTCCGTCCTCATAATCTCCCTTGTTCCGCTTTTCAAAACGCTTCTCACACTTCGACCTTTCGACCTTGAACCTTCACGCTCTTTCTTGTCGCAGGCCCGTACCGCGAGAGCTTCATCTTCTCCTCCCCTTCACAACCCTAGAAGCCGTTCCTCTTTCCGTTTCGCGCCCTGCGTTTACGATCTCGAACTTCCAGAATCAGCCTGCTGTTCTGTCTGCCTGCCAATCCGTCGACCGTTGACGTCTCCTTGCACGGCTCTTCAATCGTTCATCGCACGTCGAATTCGAATCGCGCTTTCCCTTTTCTCTAATCTATACGTTAGAGCCGGTTTCCTCTTTCCTCCGAGTCGAGTTCTTGCTGGCCTCGAAACTCCTCGAACAACAACCGTTCCATCTGCATTTTTGATCGGAGCAGGCTCCATTCCCAAACAAGAGGCCGTTATTGTACCCTTACGATCTTATTACCACCTTTGCACCAGCCACCACACTCGCTTCATCAGCCTTTTTCATTAACAAAAAGCCACCACTGCTTCATCGACGTCGCTCCAGAGCCACTTGACACAGCCTACCTGCCTGCCTATCTATTTACCTTTCAGCCCTACGACGAAGCTGGCGTTTCAATATATCGTAGACGCGAACAATATTTGACCCCCTTTCTGGTGCTGTTTCGACTCAATTGAATGGCGCATATGATGTATTCGCAACATCATGCGACGATGGCTCCTCCACAAAAACCAGAGACCTTCATGTTGAGCAATGAGGCTCAGCAAAGTTTACCACAAGATGCTCAAGTAGCATTGCAACAAGTTGATAATCGTGCGTTTAAACACCACTGCCCCTGTTTCGTCTGCTAACCTCCGCGCAGTAAAATACTTTCTAATATCTGCTCCTGTTGACTGGACACCGGACCAGTACATCCGACGATTCCTTCTTCCTACTGGCGAATATGTTTCCTGCGTGTTATGGTACGTTGGAAAGTCGTTGTCGGCGTAGATGGTGTTAACAGGCTCGCAGGAATAACCTCTTTCACATTTCCGGCACCGACATTGTACGATGTCTTTCTTTCAGATTTCAAGCGTTTGGACGACCGGTGAAGAACTCGAAGAAGTTCGAGGAGGGTATCTTCTCAGACCTGCGAAACCTGAAGTCGGGCACCGATGCGTCGTTGGAGGAGCCGAAGAGTGCTTTCCTGGATTTCCTATACAAGAACAACTGCATCCGAACACAGAAGAAGCAGAAGGTTTTTTACTGGTATAGCGTGCCACATGATAGACTCTTTCTCGATGCTCTCGAAAGAGATCTGAAGAGGGAGAAGATGTCACAAGAGGCCACCACTATGGCTGTCAACGAACCTGCGCTTTCATTCGAATTCGACTCGTCCCAATCACTCTTCGAGCAACTCACCAAGGCTCAACAAGCCAATTCTTCCTCTTTCTCCGCACAACAGCCGTCGTCTTTTTCTCAGTCGCAGTCCACCTCCCCAGTGATGCGAGCGATCGATTCCATGCCACCACCGCAGATGCCACCACAGATGATCCCTCAAAGCATGTCAGCAATGCCTGAAGACATCAACACAATGGCGGCATACCAACAAATGGCCATGGCCCCCATGGCACAGCAGACAGTGAAGAGAGAAAATGATTTCAGCCGGGTTCAGTACAATCAGAATGGCGTTCCAATCTCGCAAACACATCAACGTCACGCTTCCATGCCTGCATACGGCCTTGAGTACTCTCCCGCGCCATCATTTGTTTCATCACACTACGAAGATTACAGCAATCGTGGCATCTCGTTTGAACCCATCACACCGCCTCAACAGGCTCTCGGTATGGGTGCTGAGCCAGCCTACATTGCAAACGAGGAGACTGGACTGTACACAGCAATCCCTGACCACATGGGAGGAGTCAATGGTTTACATGGAATTATGCAGCTCCCTCCTTCCAACCTGTCTGGTCCACAATTCTCCCAGGCTACCAGAGGCTATGGCTCGAATAACGTCTACTCGGTAATCGAAGGGTCTCCCACATACAAGCAAAGAAGGCGACGTTCGTCTATTCCTCCGGGAGTGGCCGCCATTGTTGCAGCTGCTGGACATCAACAACAACACACTACACACCGACCATCTGATCTGAGAAGATCTATTTCAAACTCGGTAGGCCCAGTTGCCGAAGGTGATGAGTCTGGAGACAACTCGCCTCCTGGCCTGAGCTACAGCAACCAAATCCAACAAATGTCCCAGCACCACAAAGAACTTCTTGAACTGTCAAGACATGGAACACCTCTTTCTACTGTTGAGGACAGCCCAGCCATGAACCCAATGGCTCTGCAAAACAACGACTTTAACCAAATGTCAAATGAAGATCTCTCAGGTGACAGCTCTATCCATGACTCCCCTCAAAGAAGGCACATGCAAGGCCCCAACGGAGTCGTCAGAAGAGCACGTAGTGCAACCATGATGGAGCTTGGCCCATATCCCCAAAAGTCCCACTCATGTCCTATCCCTACCTGTGGTCGTCTCTTCAAGCGTTTAGAGCATCTTAAAAGGTATGGTTTACAGATTTTTTTTCACCGGCTGTCGATCAAGCCGCTGACATGTTACCCCTCCAGACACGTGAGAACACATACACAAGAGAGACCCTATATCTGCCCCCACTGTAACAAGGCTTTCAGCCGTTCAGACAACCTAGCACAGTATGCACACTCCATCTCATTCCACACATTCCTTTCTAGCAACACTATACTAACAGTGCTTGAAGACATCGCAGAACTCATGACCGTGGTGATGGCTCAGATGGCCAATATGGCTCTTATAGCGGCGAAGAAGAAGACTACGAAGGCGAAGACAACCTCGGGCCCCTTGAAGAAGCATCACCAAACTCAGAAAACGGATACCTACCCCCCAGCATGTCGCAATCTTTCCACGGTTTGCAACAAAGCATGTCCATGAGCATGGCGGCACCGAGTCAGCTTATCAATACGCAGCATTTGATGCAGCAGCCGATATAATGTCAACTGCTTGTATCTGTGTTGGGATTCTTTTTCTGCTTCTGGTGTCGGTCCTTTTTTAATTATATGATCTTTATTGCATAGCCTTGCGGTTTTCCCTTTGTCCTTCTCTTGATGGTTGATGATGGATACGGCTTTATTCTTTTGGCGCTCGGATTGTGTGTGAACTCGTGTTTCCTTTTCATTATTAAGGTTTGATCCTTGTCGAAGAAAACTAGCATCATTTTTAAACTTGGTCGTGGAGGGTTGTTAGTCAGTGTGCTCCTCGGGAGAGTCGAGCACCTGTATGGGAGAAGGAGGGTTGGATAGGGATAAAAGCATAGCTAGCTTTTTGTACAAATAAAATGGATGGGGGAGTTGAGATGAGATAGGATAACATCATAGCATTATAGATTGCATTATACCCGATCCTTTTTCCCGTCTGCATGCCGTGTTTCGTCAGATAGATGGGCAAGGCAAGTGCTATTGCAACACGTTAACACGTTATGTCTTCAAGACTATGTATAGTAAGTGTTAGAGAAAAGGGATGCTGTTAGTTGGTGCTTTGCTGTCGTTTATTATCATCCGTTCATTTGTCAAATCCGCTTCATATCGCTTCCGTACATTTCGTACATCAATTGTCAGGCGACGGCCCGACTTTTTGGCATCCTGCCCGAAAAGTCTTGTCTTTACCTGATAAACAGACCTGCCGGAACGTTGGCTGGGCGTCTTGAAGGAAACATCTTGAGTGATTAGTGACTTGTTAAGACATTTGAGGGTTGTTAATGGAGTATTATATATTGAAAATTTATCTCGGATTGAAAGTTAGGCGAGCGTTTAGAAAGTATGTATGTGAGAAGGAAGTTGGCGTGTTTTTATGTAGTGCGTAGAGGGTAGGATATAGGTGGTGTTGGATTGGTGAATTGCTGTCGTCTAGCTGCTAGTTGTGGAAAGAAGGGAGGTTGTATGAGAGGGGTGTCGTGCAGGCTTCTGAGGGTTAGACTGGGGTCTAACAGTATACCGCAACCTACTGGCTTGTGAGGTGCTTTGCAGGACGTAGACTTTAGCTAGGAAGTCATTTTCTGGATTGAGAGGGGCGAGCAGAGTTGGCGAAAGCGGGAGAGCGGGTTGGGAATCCCTGAGGTTACGAGGTGTGGGAGTGGAAGTGAATGATTAGGAGAATGACAGCAGTTTGGAACTTGACGGCAAAGTATGTATTTTCAAGGTTGAAGATTGTCCGAATGCTGTATTTAAGTAGTAGAGCGAGTGAGTAGTTCCTGGGGTTATTGGGATGTAAAGAAGTTCTTGGGAGGGAAAGGAAGGAATCATGCGTAGCCTTCCGTGACTTCGAATGATCCGTGAGTTGGAATATGGATTGCATTATTATCACAATCGAGTGAGGTTATATACTCATCCTCAGACTTACCTAGGTAGCCAGTTATTACCCGTTTTCTTCATAGCCAACGTCTTTGATTTATCATTGCGCTATTTCTAGTGATGAATGGAGATGTATCAGTTTATTTACAAGCTGCTGCTTTTGGAATGATGTTTGTTGTTTTTCCCACTTGACGACTTCTGAATTGTGTTTTATCTGTCTTTGTCCACGATTATGTTAATTAAGCAGATATATAGATTAAAGGTGCTTGAGAAAGGAGTAGCTTCTTTGAGAGCAGTTTATCTGTTAGCTAGAGCAACGCTATATTGATGCTCGGTGGTGCTCGATTCCTGACATCATCACTGGATACCCATAGTGAATATAACGCTTTATGTTCTGTGGTCTATAATATCATTGAAATCAGCAGTAAAACATAAGATACAATCAATAATGATATTCACAAAATATCTCAGTCGCATGCCAGTCATGACGTCGACGACTCTCTTTAAATCTAATTCTCAAACTCTACAATCCTCACTCAACTCACCCCATCGTCTTCCACACCCTAGAAGCCATTCTCACATTAGAAAAAACAACATGTCTCAAACAGCCCCG